>PVKE010009511.1:0-44679 GCA_004027555.1 Craseonycteris thonglongyai
TGGTGTTTACCTGGAGAGGAGGGAGGAGGTGGGAGGGAGAGTTGTGTGGGGAGGGGGGAGTGGGCACCAGATATATGGGGTTGGAGAGGAACCTGATTCTGGGAGCTGGGCACACAATGTGATGCATGGGTGATGTGATGTGGAGTTGTACATTGGGAAACTGTCTGATTGTTACCAACCAATGTCACCCCATTAAATTTAACAATAAAATATAATAATATTAAAAAAAAAGAAAAGATTTCATTGTGCCAAGAATAACCAGCTTATTTATGCCACAAAATTCTATCTACTAAGTGTAACTATGTGCCGGGTACTGTTTCAAGAAGAGCCACTACATCATATTCTACATTATATTACATGTGAAAGGTGCCTCATGGAGTTGTGTGATATCTTAGCCTGGATTCTAAATAGGGACATAAAAATGAACGAAAGTGACCAAACTTCCTGCCTCTCTGGAGTTTACATCCCAATGTACAGAGAGAGACAATAAGTTTCAGAAATACGAGTAAAATGTATAGTATGTCAGATGATAATTAGTGCTGGTGGAAAGATAAGACCAGAAAAGAAGATGGGAATAGTGGTATGGGGAATACTTTTAAAGAGATTAAAGAGAAGCCCTCACTGATAAGGTAGCATTTGAGCAAACACCAGAAGAATGAGAAACAAGTTCTGCAGGTATCTGGGACAAGAATGTGTCTGGGAGAGAAAACAGCCCTAGGGCTGGAGTATGTCTAGTGTGTCAAGGATTCACAAAGAGGCCCCTGCAGCTGAAGTGGAGAGAGTGAGGTGAGAGCAGTAGGAGAGGCAGTCCGCGGGAACTGGGGCCCTGTTCATTGAGTAAGGCCAAGGTGAAGAAGAAGGTTAATGCAGAGAGCAACAGGGCTCTCAAACTGGCTGTTCAGGCAGAAAGAGATATTGAATTGGCTTGGTCTTTCAAGCACTGAATGTACATGTTGAGGATCTTCAAGGAGTTCATGGCCAGGTGCCAGGTGGGCAAGGAAACTGCCAAGAACATCCTTGCCATCTGTTCTTGAACTAGGCACCACTCTTGTTAGAGTGGGAAGAGAATTTGGGGAGCCATCTGTTTGCTGCTTCCAGTTCATGGGTAGGAGCTTAAAAACCACAGAGGAGAACCCACTAGCCTAAATTCACTTGGGATTCATGGCAAAACCAAGTCTGGGACCCAGAGCTCTTGGAGCACAGTTTAATGATCTTTCCTCAGCTGCTTTCAGCCTCTACCCCCTAAATCTGGACCCGCAAAATTATATGACCAACCCCCTTTCAGGACTGCTGAGAAGAGCCAGTATAATCTATCCTGAGATTAAGAGGCACATATCACTGGGACTGAGAGTCAGACAAATTTTGGTGTGTCCGAAAGCATGGCACAGAGAACACGGACTTCTCTTTGCCTGGAGAGAAAGCAATTTAAACAGGAGAATGGTAGAGCCAAAACATGGAAGGGGATGACAAGGTGACATCTTCTGGGGATCTTAGGGTCACTCAGACTAACTAAAGGACCTTCAGTACTAGCCCTGTGGAGAGAAGAGCTGTGGGCACAAGAAGAAGGAATGAATTTCCACAAGGTCTGAATAAAACAGAACCAACACAGGCTGGAGTCCAAGCAACACAGATGGGGAGAAGAGGCTGGGTAGAGGGAAATCCTTCTAGGTAAAGTACAGTCACGTTTCAGCCCCTGAAGAGTGGCAGATTGAGGAGCATGTGGGGACCTGGCCTTAGTCACTTAAGTCAGAGCTCTAACAACTGTCGTGGGCAGGAGGGCAGAAAAGGAAGACTCTGACACAGGCCGCATGGCCATAACAGCCAATCAGTTGGTTCAGGAGCTTCTAGGTGACAATCCTGACATCCTCCAAAATGGACCATGGAGTTCTGCAGGATGGGGCAGGAGCCAGTGAAACATGAGATACAACTACTACAGAGACCCCCATATAGGCCCACAGGCTAGAGAGACCCTGAACAAATGTGGAATATGCTTGCAGTGGGTTTGGCACACAGTAGGTGCTCAACTAATAGTCTCCTTGCACCCCAACCTTGTGGAACTTCCAAGCTGTCACCAGACAAAAACCTGTTCAGTTGGAGTAACTGACATTAAATTGCACAGAAAGATTCTTTAAGAGGCCTTAATAAATAAGATTATAAGTCTCTGGCTGCCCCTGAGTGGTTTACAATGACCCCAGTTGCCAAGATGGAAAATTGAGTGTGTCTGGTGTGTGTGAGTGTGTATGTGTGCACCTACCTGCCAAGCTTGCATGATTAGTAGGCTGGGGAATTAGACGTAGAAGGTAAGAAATACAGTGGGTTGGGAGCAGCAAAGCAAGAACCTTGAAGGCCAGCCCGAATAGGGGGCGTGGGGCCCATCTACCTGTTGGAAAGGCTGTATCTAGTCTTTTGAGGCATGTTTAACTGGAGCTGGGAAGGAAGGAAAAGGAAGTTGGGGATTCTACCCAGTCTCCGGCCCGGCAGCTAATTGTTTCTGATATGTGCCAGAGTTCTGCCAATAATCGCTAGGCTTATCCTCATGTTCAAAGTAAAAAAATGATTTTCTAACATCTGTTCCAGATTTCTTTTTGATTTCAGGCAGGCCTCGGTCCCATTATCTTTAGGCATTTGACACTAGTGATGGGAGCTGGCTGGGCTTGAAGGATGAAGCAGCTCACAGTGATCCCTCTGGAACAATCCCAGCTCCCTAACTCTTAAGAAAGGGTTACTAGGCCCCTCTACCTCTCAGGACAAAACTGCGCCTGCTGCCAGGACCTTACCCATGTTCTGACAGCCACCTTGGCATCCCCAGCCCCGTGCCTCTGTTCCCAAGCCCCTCCTCACCTCTAGTGATTGGAAATCACCTTAAGGTGCTGTGTTCATCTCATCTCTTCTAGTTTCCCACATCCCTCCAAGCATCTCGGAGGCTTGCTTACCAACTGCCATCTTGGTGCCTGGGAGTGAGACAGATTGGGAAGGTTCTGCGATGTCACCTGTGCTGCTTTCTGGCTACAGATGGCCCTGGGAAGCTATTTACTCTAAGTCTGAATATTCTCGTTCTCAAAGTACATGTGATAGGAGCCATCTTGCAGTGGTGGAGGTCCTGCCCAGTACAGTGCCTGAAATATAGTAAAGGCTTGATAAATACCAGCCCTCATCCCACCATGAATGCAGCAATCCACATCTGTTTTATTCTCTGATGTTGTCCCAGCACCTACACTAAGTGCTGGCATGTGGTGGTAGCTCAGTAAATGTTTCTTGAAGGAACAAAGGAATTGGGGGAAATTCTAACTAGCTGAAAAAGAGGTCATCTTCATTCAACCTCTCTATCTCCTTCTGGTTTACTTAAAATTTATCCTAGTGCCAATTTCATATATATATATGATTTTTTTTAAGGCAAAAAACAACAACAAAAATAACCCTCTTAAATATGAGTGCATGTGTCACCTTTCCTTCAGAGCCAAACTCCTTCACCGAGTGGTCCTGGCCCTCTGACTCCTCTCCCTGCACACTCATCCTCCTTGAGGTACATAACATTGTACCCCTTTTGCAGATGAGGAAACTGGGGACTAGAGGGGTAATCTCATACACTGTGAATAGAGAAGCCTCAGAGTTCACTCACATCTGAGGTTTCTGTTGTTTGGTTGTTAGTTTGTTTGTTTGTTTGATCACTGTCCTGCTCCCCAAGATCTGCTGGTCACCAGCTCCACGGCCCCTTGGGGGAGAAGCCACACTGCCCAGTCTCCCTTCTCTGATCCCTCTCCCTTCACTCCCATTGCTCACTCTCTCTCTCGTCTAGAGGGTTCAGGAGAATTTCTACAACAATTAGTCACATCTCTTTTCTCCCTCTGAATTAGAGTCAATTAAGAAGTGGGATTCTGGAGTCAGACAGATGGTGCGATAGCCTGGATGACTCAGTAAATAGTCCCTCCCCTCCGGGCTCACTGAGCAGATTTCCCTGGCCCACTGAGGTTGGGCTCAGCCACATGGCTGGTTTGGCTGGTGGAATGTTTGCAAATGTGACACAAAAAGAGACCTTCATGTGCTTGGCTGGGCTCTCGTGCTTCTGCCATCACCATGGCTCTTGCCCTGGGTGGTCCACTGGCCCTGGAGGAAGAAAAATCACAAGGAGCAGACCTGAACCCAAACCAAAGCCTTGGGACTGATCCCAACACCCCAGAGAAGCAAAAAGAAAGTGTTGTTTTAAACCACTACAGTCTCAGCAACAAATACAAGATACAGATGGAGATCCAAAAGCCAGATTCTTAACTGATAAGGCTGACTGGCTAATCCTGACAGCCTCCTCCACAGCCGCAGCTGCCTTCAGCCACTCTCATCACTCATTCTTGTGCCTGGAGCGGTGGCCCAGAGCCACGCACACGCAAGCCTGCTGCTGGCCGCCGTGCCCAGAGAAATGCAAGAAGCTGTGCATTTGGATCTCCAGGTAACTGAAGGCCCAGACCCCTTACAGTTCCTCCCATTACTGAAAATACCTGTGAAATGCCATCTTTCACTTCCATGACTCAGCTTGGCTCGGGCCACAGCGCAGGGACTCAATGTCAAGGTGGGGGTCCGGCCATGGGGAGGCTACCCCTGGCCCTGGTCCCTTCTCCTGGTGACTCTTTCCAATTACTGCTCTTTTTATGAATGCTGCCACTTGCCTCAACTGATTTTTGATCATTGACTTTTAACCAAAGGTAAGCACGAAGTAAAAAAAAGGCCCATCACTGTGAAATCTATCATTTTGTTTCTAATACAGTGAGGTTTTTCTGTCAAAGCAATAAAGAGATTTCCCTTGTCTGTCAATGAGCTATGTATGGGGTGTGGTCAGGAGCTTCCAGTTTCGGGGAGTGCCCTCTCTGACCCCAGGCAGGTTACTTAGCCTCATAGCTTCATTCTTCTCCTCCATAATGTGAGGAGAGTGACGTTTCTGCCTCCCCCACAGAGCTGTGGTGAGCTGCAAATGACATCAAGTCAAGATGGGGAAGCACTTGGAAAATCCTCACATGCTACAAACGGTAAAACAGTTCTCACCTCTGGCAACCTTGCTTTCAGTTTAAAGGTCAACATTTAAACACAATTTCAGTGGATTGTATTTCTTTAATAAGAATGTCTGTCTTGCTCCTCATTCTTCTTAAAAGAATGGCTCTTTTTATTCTTGATATATTCAAAAGGGCACAAGTTTTAGGAGATTGAGAAACGTGGGTCCAAATCTTGATTCCAGTTCTAATAAGCTGTGTGACTGTGAGCAAGTCAAGTAATTACGTTGAGCCTGAATTTCCTCATCTATCAAGTGGGTATGATGGTAAATTCCCTTCAGATTGCTGTGAAAGTCAACAGGGACATTGGTATCAGAAGCATTTTATGAGTTAAAAATGATGCGCAGATTTCATATTGTCATCGTTCAAGCATTTGTTGAGACCTGTTGTGTATAAAAGCCTTTGGCTTGATGTTGTATAGGATCAGGACCAGTTAATGGTGAGGCAACTTCTGCTGCTGCCCCTCTCAGGGGCACATGCACAGCAAGGAGGCTCTGAGTCTCTCCTCAGCAGTGGCAGCTGAAAGGAGAAAGTGGCAGGAGAAAGTGAAGGGTGGGAAGAACCAAGACATCTGAGGTGCCTGCTACACCACCGGGTCTTCAGAAAGCTCACGAGCTCGCTGTGTAACCCCAGGGACCAAGAAGATGAGGTGCATAAAGGGCTGTTGGGTAATAGTCATAGTCACGAAAGTAACACTGGGAACAATCCATTCTGTGGGTAACAACGAGGAGAAGCTAATGCAAAGACTCATTGCCCTTCATTAGCGAAAACTTTGGCAGCGACTTTTCCAGGCTCCCGGGAAGCCTTTGGAGAATGCTGCTTCAACCCCGAAGCACTTCATCACTTATATGAATGAAAATGAGTGCAAACAGATTGTCGGGATGTCTGTTAACATCACCTCTTTTTTCTTGCAAGGAATCCCCTTCGTAATTACATTTTGCCTGTCAGTTCATAAATTTTTCTTATTACAAACTGGCCGTTATTGATTGCTTTTTAAAAGTACTAAAACTGAGCCCAAAGCAGTAGATCTCACAGTAAATTCAAAACATACTATCTTCGGTCCCAATCCCTGGCGAGGAGCTAAGGGAAAGTCTCTGCATTCATTGTGGACTCTGAGCCGAGGCAGGCCTGCCATACGTTTCGGTTTAGAGACTTGGCTTTGAGGGCTGTGTGCTTTAAGCCACAATGAAAATAATAAATAAAGGATAAACTTATTTGGCAAAGGTTGACAATTTGCAAGCCAACATACTGTCATTGTTCTTTAGCTGAGTCCCACAGCTCAAAGGGTTCTATTTGGGTTTTTGGCGTTTATGAGCAAACATCATGATGAGCAGGGGGAGAAAGGCGGTGGGGGTCTGGGGCGGGATAATAAAGACTTGCAGTCTAAGTTTTTAAGTAACCAGTAGATCGTTTTCCTAAATCCTTTTAAAATGAGATGCTGTGGTTTTACATTTAGACCTATCTGGTTAAAATATGAAAAGAGCAAAATTTCAAGTGATTTCGTTGTTCTGGAGAAAGAATGGTGATTCCCCGTTGGTCAACAATTTGAGGGAAGTTTCTAGAACCTAATCTGGTCACAAGTAAGGGATTGGATCGGCAGAAGATACTTAGATTCTGGCCTCTGGTTCAAAGCTCTGACTTGGGGGACAACTAGGGGGTGCCCCTACCCCCTCCAGCCCAGCCCCCTGAACACACAGTCTCTTTAAAAATCAGTACAGGCTGCCAACCCCCAAACTCACTCCTTTAACCTGCAACTGTGGAAAATGGATAGGGGGAGGGAGAGCAAATGAAAACCTGGTCGTGTGTGATCAGTTCCTGATTCAGGCTGGATGGGAGCAAGTAATCAAAGCAAGCCACAGTGCGGTCTCGGTCGGCCTGCCAATCTTGGACGGCTCACTCGCTAGAAGCGGGCAGCAGCTACTGATCTGGCCAGGGAACAATGCCCCATTCAGCTCTGGGTATCTGTTCTTAATATCAAGACAAAGCTGGGGACCCGGTTGGTGTGGAAGCAAAGCCCGGCCCAGAAGAGCAATTATACCTTCACCAACCAAGTGAACAAAATGGAAGACAGAAAAACATTTTTAAAGTGGAAATCACTGAAGGGCCTTCTATACATCCTAATGGTGTACTCGGCTATGCTCAGGATTAGGAAGCAGTATTTTATGTGAGGCAGCGGAGCTTTGGTTTGGTGTGCATGCGGTTTTCCTTTGAGCCCGGGATCTGAGGACAGGACTGCATTCTGTCAATGTGTGGCACTGACCTCTGGGGCTCTGGGCGGCGAGGTATGGCATCCCCAGCCCTTGGCAAGAAGACAGGGAGTCAGTGATGAAACAGACCTAGTCAGTGCCTTGTCTCACAGCTTTGAAGCAGACCGCTGCCCCCACACTGGCTGATACCCACCTCCCCAGGCGGGGTTTATGGGAGCGGACTGCCTCCCAGCAAAACCCAGGAGACAGGCACAGGTCCAGCACACAAAGGCTTTGGCTGTGGCCCCTGGAGCAGGGTGGGGCTGGAACTGGGACACCCTCTGTTTTCTATCAGCTTCCAGATAAGATGAGAAAAGGTCAGCACTGCTGGGAGGAGCCGTAATCCCAGCAGAATCCTTCCATCAGCCCTGTGTTGGCCTCCAGACCGTAAATCTGTACCCTGTGAGCAGCGGCCCTGCTCTGCCCAGCCCACAGGGCTCCCTGTTTGACTTCAGAGCTACTTCCCTGTGCTGGACACTGGGGTCAGAGGGAAACAAGACAGGACTGGTGAGAAGAAAGAGATGGTGATGATTACAGAAATCATGGAGAGAATTAACATTCATAAAGCACTCACCCTGAGAGCCTTATAAATAGGCAGAACTCCTTTAATACTGGACCCCGTGAGTCAGGCATTACCATCCCCCCCAGTTTTCAGATGATAAAACTAAGTCACGAAAAAGTTAAGTAACTTTCTTGAGATCACACAGGCGGTCTGGATTTGAACCAGAAGATCTAGCTCCAGGGTCCACATTCTCAACCACAGTGCACCTAAAGGCGTTGAAGGCAGGAGGCTTCCCGAAGGAAGGCCAAGTGGACATTCCCTGTGGCACCAGCGGGGTCTGTGAACTGTTGGGCTCCACAAAAGGGAAGACAAACAGCTTGACTCTGGCGCTGTCTGCACAGTGTGGCTCAAAGTGCTGAGGATGAGCATGGATCTACTCAGTGTGGTCCATGCATAGCAGTGCCCATGGCATTTGGGAGCTGGTTAGGAATGCAAATTCCCAGGCCCCTCTGCAGTCTCCCTAAAATAGAATCTAATTTTTAACCGGCCCCCAAATGACTGCCAAGCAATCCCAATTTGGGAGGCCATGGTACAGATCGTAAGAGCTAGGCACACCTCGGAGGTGATGTGAGTGGCGTGCCCAAGGCCACAGAGAAAGTCAGTGGAGAGCCAGTGACAACATCTCAGACCTGAGCCGAGTCTGTGTCATCAACGCTGCCAAAGCCAAGTCGGGGCTATTTCTCAGCACTGCAGAATCAATCCGATGAAAGCAACACAAAACAGCGTCCGTGTTGCTCCCTTAAGCTCTTCCCACAGCTGGTTCCATGCAGGGGCAAGCCAGCCTCTGACCTCCATCCCAACCCCTATTTAGGGAAGGGTGGGCAGGAATCAGCTGTTGACACCTAACTCACTCACTAACCTTAATTTCCATTCTCCTGGGGAGGTTTCTTGTCCTATTTTCAAACCTAGACCCTGGGGCACATGCTTCGTCACTCTTTCCTCATTAGTAATCTCCTTCAGATGCAAAACAAGTCTCAGTGGAGAGAACACACTTTGAAGTCACAATGACTACTCAGGTGCAAAAATCAATTTTATTACTGCATACCTGTGTGACCTTGGGCAGTTTGCTTAACCTATCTGAGCAGCATTTTCTTCATCAGTCAAATGGCAATGAGAACATCTATCTCATACATTGATGAGATAATACGTGTCTAATGCCTAACACAATGTTCCCTTTCCTGACCACCTTCTGTCACTGACCACTAGGCTGGGGACCCCTGTGTTTGGGAATGACATTGATGATGTCAAACCAGAACAAGATCCCCTGGGGGCTGCTGACTCTAATTCCATAGGGAACGTCATGGGGGTGGGGAGAGGGCAAAGAGAGGATTAGCCCACTTTGGGTCTTCAGACACCCCAGAACTGACCACTCATATTCCCGTTACTGTATTAGCTACAACCACGGCCCAAACTCCCAGGCTCAGATTCCTGTTAGTGGCTGCAGGTGGGGCCCAGGAGCACATTTCCTCTGGGGTCCTAATGGCCCCCCATGGAGCCACCTCAGTTGGGCTGATGGTCCAGGTCAGACCAAAGGAAACACAGGAAAGGCTGAGACCCAGAGTCCTTTGCTCCTGGGATGGGGTCAGCAGCCCCCAGGTCTATTCTGAGTCGGCATCATCCAGGTCATTCCCCAACACCCTCCAAGCCACTGCTTCACACATCCTGGCACAGCACACTGAAAAAGATCCTAGGCAGGCTTTCAGGGATCACGTCTAAGAGCAGCCCTGCCCCCACCCCGCTACCCACAGGACGAACATCGTACACAAGCATCATGCAAGAGTCTTCCTGGCAGAGACAGAAGGGCAAGAAAGCAGAGCAGCCTGAGAAAGCCACTGCCCACATAGACCAGGACTTACCTCCATGCCACTGCCCACACGGTTGCCTGAAGCTGCCAAGGCCATTTAGCGCATTGCCTTCCCAAGCAGGAGCCCCTTCTAGAATCTGCCTCCTCGAACACTTCCCAAGATGCATCTCTCTCTCTCAGAGCAAGCATAATCATACTTACACCTGCTCCTCCTTATTGAGTGCATGCTCTGTGCTAAGCAATTTATGTAATAAGTTATCCAAGGCGACCCTCACAAAAACACTATGAGATAGAGCATATTATTATCCTGTTTACATATGAGGAAGCTAAAGTTCAAAGGGAAAGAGAAAACTATTTACTCAAAGCCACACAGCTAGCAATATGGACCCAGGAATCGCACTCAGATCTCTGTAATTCTAAGGTCATGTTCATAGTCACTTGACTAACAGATGTCATTGCCTTAAGATGCCCTCTACCCTTGTTATTTCTGCTGCTTAACCAGTAAGTCATGGTTTAAAAGGTAATCGTATCATTCTACCAGCTCCTCTCCTTAATTATACTTGGTCTATATTCCTACTCAATTATGTCAACTAGGGGATGCTGGGATGGCTCAGCTGGTTGAGTGTTTGCTTTGCAGCCTGGAGGCCTGAGAAT
Source organism: Craseonycteris thonglongyai (assembly GCA_004027555.1). Taxonomy (NCBI): domain Eukaryota; kingdom Metazoa; phylum Chordata; class Mammalia; order Chiroptera; family Craseonycteridae; genus Craseonycteris; species Craseonycteris thonglongyai. The sequence goes on from PVKE010009511.1 coordinate 10,303, forward strand.
CAAGTCCCGGGCCAGGGCCCAGCCCGTGAGGACCCATATGCTGAACTGGGGTGAGTTTCCCATGTGGGAGGCCCCTGGTTCAGTTCCCGCTGGGGGAGCTACCCATGTGGGAGGCCCCTAGTATGGCTTCCAGTTCACAGGGACATTGCCTCCCAAGCAGGAGGTTTCCAGCCTGGTTCCTGCTCTGCATGGACCCACGTCCACCTGTGGAGTGAAACTATGATGAAAACTAATGACTTATAACTACGGAGACTGTTCTGGGCCCTCCCCCTTTCTCTCTGTTTCTCTGTCAAAAACAATAGATCTTTAAAACATTATGTGGACTACACCCAAACACTTCAATTTTATTGGAGCTGATCAAGATTGAAGTTAGCAGGACTGTCATCTTCCTTATTCAGCACTCTCTGCCTACATTGATATGACCCAAGATAGCAGCACTCTACCTCCACTGCTGACACACATTGAGCTAATTCGAGCACAAGAACCTAAACATTTTCACCTTCACAGCTTTCCAGAGGGACTGGGAATGGGCCTACCCTCTTCCTGATGGGGTCTCAGAGTTAAAGTATAGCAGAGCAATTTCTGGAACCTTCTTCACCAGTTCAGGTGATCCCCACTGCTCTTCCTTTGCCCTGAGCCTATGAACTCCACATTCCTCATTAACAACAAAGTCAATAATTGTACTTCTTCAACAAGCAAGAGTCAGACCCATCCCCAGGCACCCTGGGTGCCCCAGACCTGTGTACTTTTCCAGAATTTATATTTAAAGAAACAATAATAATGATGACCTATTCTGAATGGCGTATGCATCCTCCTGACCTGGGGTTTTAGTTTCTGAGCTCAAGTCAGAGCCTGGAGCTGAAGGGCCTTCATGTAGATTCAGAAGGGTTTTCTGGCCCATAAGGCAGCCCTCTCCTCATTCTTTCCCTAGTAAAGGATATGAAAGTTCCCCCTAATTAGAGCCTCCCTTTAAGTTCTGTAGACTGCTAATGAGTGAGAAAGTCGAGGCACTTGGGAGCCCTGAAGAAATTATTTGAAAGCAAAACCAAGTGGCCTCAGTAAAATATCACCATTTCAGTCAAAGAGATTTTTTTCCTCCGTGACTACCTGACACTGCCCAGCCGGCAGCATATTGAGACATCAGAGACACTGGTTTTCTTCAGAAAAATGGGCCTCTACTTTGTATTCCTCAGGCTGCTTTTGCTTGGCAAACTCTCTGCTTACCAAATTGACCCTTCCAGGACCCTTGATCTCACTCAGCCAAGGCAGGAGCCAGTATCCTCTTTTGCCCAATACTCTCCCAGCAGTCCAGAGAGGGTACGTTAATTGCTTGAGGTTGCACAGTAAGGTCACAACAGGGCAAGAACTGGGTCCTAGGGATATACATTCAAGGTCATGTCATTTCATTGCTAATAATTCTGAATGCTCATGGTATGGTGGAAATAATGCTTTACAGGCTCAAATTCATTTATTCCTTCACCAGTTATTAAGAAAGAATTCTTGAGTTGCTGGACTTATAGCAGGGAGCCAAACAAAGCCCCTGCTCTCTAGAAGCTTATATTCCAGCCAGGGAGCAACAATAGACAAATATGTCAGCCACTGCCCAGTACCATGGAGGAAATACAATAGAGAAGGTCTGAGGGTGTGCTGTTTAGAGAGGAAATCCTGGGTAGTCTGTAGGAAGAGGTAGTAGAAGTTTCAGCAGAGATTAACTAAAGGTAGAGGCAAGCCATACCATTAGTGGGGGGAAAGGCATTTAGGCAAAGGGAACAGTAAGTATAAAGGCCCTGAGGCAGCAACCTGCTATGCTTAGGAATGGCAAGGAAGCTGGTTGCTGGCAAAGTGCTAGAAGGGAACTGAACTGGAGATGAGAGGCAGCAGAGGGTATAGCACATAGAACCTGCCAGCCCATGGTGAGGACTTGGACTTTTATTCTAAATACTCTGCGTTGTGTGCTTGGGAAAATAAGTTCCAATGTCAGTTTTAAAGGACTTATCTGGCCACAATTTGGAGAACAGTCTGGAGGAGGTCAAAGGTAAAGCTGGGAGCTGAGGAAGGGGTGGGGGGGGCACTAAATCCTTTGGCAATCCTCGAAGTTCTATTATTATGAGGCAACTGCGGCTCGGAGAGATTAAAGAACTTGTTGCAGATCCCATACCAGGACAGTGGCAGGCTGGGAACGAACCTACAGTTGACCCTGGGCCTGAGCTGTTCCAGGACTGAAAGCTCAAAGACCAAAGGACACTTCTAAAAAAACAGGCACTGGCTGCTGTCTTGAAGGAACACAACACTCCTCTTCCAGACTTGCCCTTAACCAGCTCTCCTGAACTCAGTTCACTTGCGAACCACCGTTTATTGGGGCCTTGCTGTGTTCCAGGCACAGGCCGGGGCTTCGACGTGCTGGATCTCAGTTAATCCTCACTGTAGCCCAGGGATCTGGGCATTATTATCCCTGTGTTGCCAGATGAAAAGGATCTCATTTTCTCAGTGCAGATAGTGAAAACATTCCAAAGCTGCTTTGGGGTTTAATTCACAGAAACCTCAGCATTTAATCTACTAAACCAGAAGGTAATCCCCTCTCTGGCTGGCCCCGGGAGCCTCAGTCTGTCTATGACGGTGGGGGAGAAGTGGTAGGTCATACTTGCGCATGCGTGCACGCACACACTGCCCACGCTCCAAACCCAGGCAACCCCTGACCCTTCTGAACGAGGCCAGTCCTTGGTCAGTCCCACATAGCTCCTTCTTTCTGTCCCCATCAGAGGGCTTGTGTCTTCCCTCTAAAGCCTCTCTCCTCTGCACACACAGCCGATGGCCTCTCGCAGGCCACTTTGCCGCCCCCAAACCCACTGCAATGCTATCTCTGGCCACAGTAACACATTCACAGGAACACTTCACAAAACACTGCACCCTGGGACCTAGCCCTCTCCCCGTCCTGCTCTCCATCCACATCAAAACTTACCAACCAGATCTCTGCCTCTTTTTCCAGACCCCAGAATAGCTAATTCCCAGAATAGCTAATTTGACAAGCTGCTCTGGACTCGGTAGGAATAGCTTCTGGGAAAGTTATTGACACCAAAATCTCAGGTAATTCTTTTTTCTTTCAAAAGACACCTTCTGGAACAATTGTTTGTTTCAAGGCAGTAAAGATAATGGACAATATTGCTGAGTGTGGCAGGCAGAATAAAAAGGGTTTACAAGAGGCAGGTAGGGGTGTTTCCTAAAATTCTGCTACTCTAAGACTCCTGATCTTCAAGAGAAATTCAATCTGATAACGACTTAAGCATCTATTACGAGCTAAGCACTTTGCTTAAGGAACTCACAGTCTAGCCAGGAACCAGGCCAGCAAACAATGACAAGGTGATGGTGCAGACCCAGAATTATGAACATGGTGTAGGAGGGCTGAAGAAGAAGGGTTGAGATGGTTCCTAACAGCATTGGCAATACATTTTGCAGTAGAAATGTAAATATGTTCACATGGCTGGTGAAGAGGAAAGGTCTTCCAGGCAGAAGAAACTGTGGGGACAAAGAGGGGTGAAGCACCATAGCATGTGGGCTGGGGCACCTTGACATTACTAGTATAGATGTGCAGAAACAAGAAGATGGTTTTTCCTGGTGATGGGTTTACACTCTGATGTTTCAATGAATTCCTCAGTAAACTCCATTTCCCAGCCTGGGGCAAGAGTGTCTAGCAGGAACTGCAGGGGCTTCAGTCAGGGGGTGGGTTTTTGATGGACTCAGTACCATGCTCAAGAGCCCCCCATGGCTCCCTAGGCAGGGGTGGCAAACCTTTTGGTGATTGAGTGCCAAAGTTTATGAAATAAGAGTATACTCGCTCGACTCGCGTGCCAACCCATTGAGTGAGATAGAGGTATCGATTATTTTTATGTCTATAAGAACATAAACAATAATTTTTTTAATGGTATTCACAGCTCCGCGTGCCGAAATAATTGCTCCGTGTGCCACTTTGGGCACACGTGCCATAGGTTCACCACCCCTGACCTAGGGAATCCAGTTCATATGAATGAATAAAGACTCGCGGTCCCTGCTAAGTTCCCAGCTGCCTCTCAGACCTCTTATCCTCCTCTAAACTCTCCTGCCTTCTCCATAAGCTGTCCTTGATTCTTCCCTGATGAAAGGGTACCTCTCTTATGACTCTAATGGTCTTCCCCAGGTCCTGGACCTCTGTGAGAGCCACAATCTGGGACCAGCATGGCCCAGTAGGAAAAAGCAAATGTACAAGAGTCATCAGAACGCCTGGCTTCAGGGGCTGCAGTGGAGATGAGCAGGGCTGAGGCAGTGCAGTACAGTGGATAAGTCCCCAGGCTGTAAAGACAAAGTTCTCAACCCTGAAAGGAACACATACAGCCTTGGGGTGAAGTTATTAAATACCATCACCCGGTCTTAACCTCAGAGATTCTGATTTTACTGGTTTAGTGAGAGAAATCTAGCCTTGGGTCTGTTTTCAAAGCTGTCCTAGTGATGCAAATGGACAGCCAAGGTCAAAGCCACTGGTTTATAGCCAGACTGTGGAGTTCAAGTCCCAGCTCCACCATCACTAGCCAGGTGACCTCAGGCAGGCTGTCATCAAGTCTCAACTTTTGAAACTATCGAAGAGGATGATATAGCACCTCCGAGGAGGAGAGCTGGAAGACTTAAATTGGATAATGTGCGTCAGCTCTGAGCACTAGCACAGCATGTGGTAAACACTATCAGCTCATTAGTATTGCTTCAGGCAGGGTGTGTGGGACACCGCTCTGGGTCCCCCGTCCGCCCCCTGCAGAGTCCACCTCAAAAGAGGCACCTGGGAGGTCTGTCTCCTCAGCAAGCTGGCCACTTAGGGCCTCCCTGCCACTCTTTCCAGACCAGCTCCAGTGCAAATGAGTGGACAACCCCACCATCCCTCCGTCTTGTCACTCCTAATACCTCCTGGGATGGCCTGCCCTGCGACACACCCACCTGCCAACAGGACCTTGCACCCCCAAGAATGTCCGTAGTGTGTTCTCAGGACACAAGCCCAGGTACCCCAACCCCCCAAACACAGATCACTCTGAAAGTGACCAGGGGAGCCCACCAAGGCCTCTCTTCTGCCTCTCAGACTCACTGGCTGCCAGTCAGGTAGTAGAAAGATGCTGACCAGCTGAAGAATTGGTTTAGATATGCTCATCTCAGCCTTCCCCGGGACCTGGTCAATCCCAAAACAGCATCCCAGCACCCTGGAAACAAAAGCTCACATTTTCCAGGAAGGCTGGAAGACGCCTACAGGTCTCCTGTTACGTTTTCAAGAACTATAATATTCAAGAACATGTAAGGGTTACAAGATGATGGCCAGGAACCCATTTCATTGTCATTGATAAGACTTTACAACACCATCAGAAGAAAGGTCTATAGGGTACAAGAAAGCTTCATTCCCTCTCTTCCTCCCTCTGACCAACCTTTTCCTCCCTCCCCATCACCAAGAGAAAATAGCCTCATCTGGTAGATGGGCCGCCTTTCCAAGCAGCAGCCTCACTGCACAGAGAGCCTGATGCCCAGGGGCCTCTCCCCCCGGCTCCCGGTGGCTTCTTGGCAGGGCTGGTGGAGGAGCCTCAGTTGACCCTCTGCCAGGCAGGCCCTTCTCCTTCGGCACTTCTTTCATGTGCTACAGCAGTGCTGCTAAAACGGCCCACGGACCACTGTCAGCCTTTGAATTGGTGTTTATTGGTCTGCAATAAGAGTAGGAGCTGGGCCAGAATGTAAATCAATTACATCACTAAACATACTGTTTAGTTCAGCTGACATTCTTCCCAGCAAGCCTTTCTTGAAGAAGGAAACAGCATGTTGATTTACGTTCTTCACACGATGCTTATCTCGCTACAGAATGCTAACAGTCGGTGGGGACCTCTGTTGTGGAGCACCATGCTGCAGGATACGCCTCACATCAGACAGGGTCCCTGCCTGGTTCAAACTTGAGCTTAGATGGAGGGACCTACATCCCACCAAGATTCCAACCCTGCCTTACAGGGCCGTAGCACCGGGAGGCATCAGGCTGGGCCCAGTTCATCATAAAGCGGGGTTCACTCCTTTTTGTTGTGTATAATCACCCTCAGCAGCCCAGCTGGAAGGAGAAGTACTTGACCAGCCTGAATTCAGGCTCAAATACAACCTTAATCACTTCAATGCCTCTAACTAATTGTATTTGTATTTGTATTTGTATTTTAAAATGTACTGATATAGAGTGCGCCCAAGGTCACCATGGAAGAGCCAACAGGTGGTAGAGGGGTAAGCCGCACCAGGCAGGATCCATGCTTGCAGGTGGATGCAGGAGATGAAAACTCAGAAAATACTTTGAAAAAAAAATCCACCCCACATACATGTATGTGTGAAGGTGTAAAGAGAAAGCCTCCACCCAGTGCAGGTAACCTGGGGCCACAGCTCAGCCCTGGTCAGTTGTGACAGTGCCTGTGACTATAATCAACAATGAGGCCTCCCAGCAGAGTGGGAACACCCTCAACGCTGACTTGTGTATCGTGCTTTCTTCTTTTCACAGCCAGAGCCAACCATGAGGTTCTCTGATCTCTCAGAAGACTTGCTTTAGCACTTAGCATAGAAAGTTGCCTACACTCAATGTTCACATTTGTAAAAGGAGAGGGGAAGTAGATGTCACGGAGGCGCAGTGCCGGGTTTTCACAGGGAAGCACTTTCAACAGGAGGACCCAGGCAGGGTGGCCTCACACTGCACTGACTCTGAACCGCTGGGACAGCTGCTGGGTGTCTCCTTAAGAAACAGGTTGGCAAAGAGAGTTGGCAGCTCCTGAAGGCCTGTCCCCTCCCCCAACCCCCACCCAACAGGTGACAATTTTCTGTCCTGCATTTCTGGGCACCAAGTGATCTCAAAAGCCAGAGCCATCGAGAAAACCCACCAGCCTTTAAACCAACACTCTGGTACCTGTATGGCCTGGTATGGTTTAAGGGGTCCATGTGCATGTGTGGCTATTTATGTTCACTTATTTTTCTCACTCGATAATAATGCTGTGTACAATGATGTCCAAGAAACAGAGGCATCGTGTGATCCCCAAAGACAGTGTCGTTGTTTCCTAGGGCTGCCTAGATGTACTTTGTTACCACCAACTGTGGAGCTTAAAACAACAGAAGCGTATGCTGTCATGGTTCTAGAGGCCAGATGGCCAAATTCAAGGTGTCAGCCACGCTGTGCTCCCTCAAAAGGCCCTACAGGACATCCTTCCTGCCTCGTCCAGCCCCTGGGGGCTTCAGAAATTCCTTAGCTGGTGGCCACATCATCCAGTCTCTGCCTCCAACTTCTTATGTCCTCTTTTTCTGCCTTTTCTTCTGTCCCTGATGAGGACGGTTATCATTGGATTTAGGGCCCACCCAAGTAATCCAGGAAGATCTCATCTCAAGATTCTTCAGGACATCTGCAAAGACCCTTTTCCCCAATAAGAGTATGTTCCCAGGTTCTAGAGATTAGGATGTGAACATATTTTGGCAGGGGGACCACCATTCATTCACCTGCTCCATCTGCTTAATGCCATGAACAGCAAGAATAGCTCCTAACACATATCAGAGATAACCGATGTTGAGAAAAAGGATGAATCTTCTCTGTTCACTTCAAAGACATTGTCTAGTGCCTGCCCTGAGCTAGACCCTGTGCCAGCTCCTAAGGACACTAAATGAGTGAGACACAGCCCTGAACGTGAGAAGCGCAAGGTCTAGAAGGGAAGATAGAATCAGACCGAGCAGTGTGAATTTTAGCTTCACCTCCTCCTAGCCTCAGCCTCCTTTTGCTCTCTGTAGAACATGGCAGGGGAAGGGAAAGGGCAATGTGATGCTTCCTGGTTGTGGAGGGGCCCACAAGCCCTTCTATCTGCCCTCATGCACTTGGCCTCAGAAAATGAGAAGCCATTATCTGACTGGTCAACTCGGTTGGACTCACGTGACAATGCTCCCTTCATCACCTCTCTCTATCTGGCTTGCCTGAGAGGGCATGCATTTTGTTCTCCTTCTAAGAAGTCAGAGATCTATGCTCCCACTGGGGGCATCCTCTCCTAGTCCCATGTGTGTGTATCCAGGGAAGCAACTAGATAACTGTAAGGTTCAGAGTTAGAAAGCTGGCTTGCAGATACAAGCCACCTTCTCTAATATCAGCTTTAGAATCAACAATAAGAACGATATTTGTTCTTTTATTTGCCTTGCACTTTTGTCTTAGTTCTCAATTGGTCCAGAATCAGGGAGGAAAGAGGCCCTTTTTTTTTTATTTTATTGTTTTTGGCAGCGACAGGCAGAGACAGGCAGAGACTGAGACAGACAGAGAGAAGTGGGAGGGCCCAGAGCAGTCTCCATAGTTGTACATCATCAGTTTTTGGTTTTTGACGAGGTTTCAGTACACACAGGTGGGAGGGGGCCCCACGGGGTGGGAACTGGGCTGGGGACCTCCCTCATGGGAGGCTCGCCCAGGCAAGAGCTGAACTGGGGCCACAACCCAGTTCAGCCTATGGGTCCGCACGGGCTGTGGCCAGGATTCGATCCTCAGTCTCCGGGGCTGCAAAGTGAGTGTTTAACCTGCTGAGCCATCCCGGCTTCCCAGGGCTTTTCTTAACTGAGCTGTCTTACACCCTCACAACTACGGTAGGAGGCTATGGGAAAATTTAAATAGGATAATTCTTGTAAAAGTTACTGACACATATCGGGGACATAGGAGGTGCTCTGTCCTGCCCACAGCACCCCCTCCAAGCTCCTGAATCGGGGAGGCACTGGGTCTGGCGTAGAGGCCATCTGGCTGCTGCGCTCCCTGAGCCCGCTGGTGCTGGAGCCAGTGCCCCGCTTCAGATGCCTCCTGCTCCCGAGTGGCCGCCAGCCTGGGTGGTAATCAGAGATTCCAGCCGAGCCTTTGATGCCACAGCCGTTCGGCGAGGCAGGCGCTGTTTGAAGTGCCTGCCTATGTAATAAGGAGTTCTAATTCGCTCGAACCAAAGCAACATTTGCAGTAAAGATCATTTTTGGAATGAAAAATAAATTGTGACTGGAGGGTCTGGGTTTGTTTCAAAAAGGGAGATCACCCACAAGCGCCGCGTTCTCTAAGAAGCCACCCGCCCGCGTGTTGGAAGGTGGAGAGCGCGCCACTCAGAATTTCAAAGTGCGGCTAATTAAGAGCAGTTTATTAAAATGTCAATCTTTAAAACCAAAACAACTCTCTTCCCGAGCTTGCCGAGTGGGTGTCCCAGTGATTCTTCCCACCCTAGATAATCCAGCAGGCAGCTTCCCCAAAGCCCATGGAAAGTAATCTATATATTGGTCCTATAAAGTGGGGGGCAACTGCTCCCAAGGATGGTCCCCAACACCTGTCATTCTGCTGCAAGCTCAACCCCGTGAAGCCTGCCTTTCACGACATAAGGTGATATCTAAGGGTATGAACTCAGGAGCTGGGCTGCCTGGGCTGGAAGCTATGTGACCTTAAGCAAGGAGGTAACGTGTTTGTGCCTCAGTTTCTCCTATAAGATGGAGTGACCATAATAGTACCCAGCTCATAGATGTCTGTGAGGATTAAAAGAGATAATACATATAGAGCACTTAGATGCCTGGTACATAGTAAGTGCTAAATGAGCGTCAGCACTGTTATTATATTTCCCAGTCTCCACAAGCAGGCACTACATCTCACTTGTTTCTTTACAGATCTGTCTCTTTCAATGCAGAATATGCACTTTATTCAGTTTTGTAACCCCCGCAATCAAGATTTGGCATGCAGTAAGTACAGAATATATGTCTGTCAAATAAATATGTCCATAAAGGAATGCAGTGTCCCCACAGATGTTTGTGAAGAGGACTAAGTGAGGTGCCCTCAGGAATTCACAATCTGAGAGCTGCCAAAAGAGAATAGGGCATTGCGGTGACAGGTTCTGGCGTGGCTCCAGGGACCTCCACATCCTGTGTTCATACCTTTGTGTAATCCCTCCCCTGGGTGTGGCTGGACCCAGATACATGCACCTCATGACAGAATTCAGCCCACTGATGGGCTGTCCCTTCCAGGATGAAGTTATGCTGTGACTTCCATCTCCCTGGCACCCCCTTGGCTTCTTAGCTTGTTTTCATGGTGCCAGCTGGAAAGGCCACCATGGCAAAGAACTGGGGGCAGCCTCTGGCCAACAGCCAGCAGAGAACTGAATTCTGCCAAAAGCCGTGGGCGTGAGCTTGGAGTGGATCCTTCCCCAGCCCAGCCTTCAGATGACTGCAGCCTCAGCTAGCACCTGATGCAGCCTGTGGAAGATCCTGAAGCTGAGAACGCTGTTAAACAGCACCTAGGTGCACGACCTACAGAAACTGAGAGATAATTGATGTCGTTGTTCTGAGCCACTAAGTTTTGGTATAATTTGTTACACTGCAAGAGAGAACTCCTCTGGGCTGTAAGGGAAGGGAGGAGCCTGGGGGAGGGGTGGTGGGGACGGCCTCCCACCTTGCCTGGGATCCACCCTGCAACTTACTCTCTAAAAGGGACCCCAGCGAGAAAAGCACTCAAGTCAGGAGGCCTGGATTGAGTCCCAGCTCTGCTGCTCTTGAGTGTGTAAACTTGGGCAGCTCCCTTAATTTCCCCAGGCTTCTCCCTCTCTGTCTATAAAGCAAGATCACAGCACCTACCTCGTGGTATGTGGGAAAGACCGAGATCATGTGTGAGAAGATGCCTGGCAGAGCTTTCCAGACTTTTAAAGGCAGAAGCAGCTGGGAGAGACCTGTGCCCTCACTCTGGTGGCCACCTGAGAGCCTTAGCTGTCCCTGCAATGATGGAACCCACGATTGTGGAGCACCGACTGTGTGCCAGGCTCAGGGCTAAGCTCCAGGGGTAGAGAAATCAAAGAGCGCAGTCCCTGCCCTGGTGGAGGTGGCTCTCTAGTGGAGGGGCAGTCCCAGGCCTGGGAAGGCCAGATTGAGAGTCCAGGGTTCTGAGGATGAGGCATCCAAGTGGGGGGATGTGGGCTAGCATGGGCAGGAGAGGCAGAGAAGGCTCCAGGAAGTATTCGGGGAGCTGAGGACAAAGGGCACGTGGAGTTCACTGACCGAAGGAGATAGCAGAGGATCAATCAGCGTGGTCAAAGGGTCACTGATAAGAATAGTGGAGCAAGTTATTCAAGAATTATTTACTTATGGGGAAGCAGGGATGGCTCAGCGTGTTTAAGTACTTACTTTGCTGCCCTGGGGACTGAGGATCGAATCCCGGCCCTGGCCCGTGTGGGCCCAAATGCTGAACTGGGGTGTGCTTCCCATGCAGGAGGCCCCCAGTTTGGTTCTTGCCTCCCAGTTCGGCTCCTGGCTTGAGGGGGTGTGCTTTCCATGTGGGAGGCCCCCAGTCCAGTTCCTGCCCTACGCGGCCCCCACCCACCTGTGTGGAATAAAACCATGTCAAAAACTGATGATGTACAACTATGGAGACTGCTCTGGGCCCTCCCACTTCTCTCGGGCTCTCTCTGCCTCTGTCTCTCTCTGTCTCTGTCAAAAAATAAATAAATCCTAAAAAATAAAAAAAAAAGCATTATTTACTTAGCATATACTATATGCCAGACACTGCTCCAAGTCCTGAGGCTACAACCTTAATCAGCCCACATTTCCTCACTTCATGAAGCCTATAGTCTAATGGGGGGAAGAAAGATGTGAAATAAACAAATATAATGAAAAAGATCATTTCAGGTAGTGATAAAGACCAGAAATAAATCAATCATCCCCTGGTCAAGAAAGTGAAGTGGGCATGAGTGAGGGCAGGGGGCAGCCATTCAGCTAATGTGGTCAGGAAAAGCCTCAAGAGGTGACAACTTAGCAGAGACCTGAATTATGTGAAGAACTGGGGTATTTGAAGTTCAGGGAGCACAGCAAGTAGAATGGTCCTGAGGACAAAATGATGTGACGTGTTCTAGAACCAGCAAGAACAGCAGAGGGCTGGAGTGGAGAAGAGACGGAGGTGGCAGGAAAGGAGGCCAGTGAGGTAAATGGAGACAATCACGCAGAGCCTTCCAGGCCACTAGGAGAAGGATGGACATTTTATTCGGGAGCCACTGAAGGGTCAGGAACCGCGGGCATAGCTTGACAGGGTCTGAGTTCTGAATACCACCTGGAAGATGGGTGGGACAAGGGTGGGACAGGAGGCCTGGCAGACAGGTATGAGAGACAGAGAGGTGGTGGCCATGCAGGGAAGGCAAAGGCTGGTTTCCAGGGACTCCCGCCCAGCACTGCCTCCCCTGGCCAAGAGGGACACCCACCTGGAATCCTCTCTGGTCTCTGAGCAAGTCCCCTCCCTCTAGGATTCCTACTGCAGAATTCCTTCCCCAGATGGGCAAGAGAATCATCAAGCATCCCCAGATCTTCTTCAGAGGACAGCTGCCCTCCCCATTACAGAGCTTCCATCAAAGGTCTCTATGCAAAGGATGATAGTGTAGGCTCTGAACACAAATTGCCCAGATTCACGTGCCAGCTCTACCACTTAATAGCTGTGGGACCTTGGACAAGTTACTTGACCTCTCTGTGTTTCAGTTCGCTCAACAGTGAAATGGGCATAGTGATGAAGACTTCATCGGGCCATCACAGATTAAGTGCGGTCAAGTGCTAGAGCCCTAGCCCTGTGAGTGCTCCGCAGCGTGAGTAATTGCAGGATTAAAGGGCTCACCTGCTGCCTTGCTCTGTGACCTCCTCCTTCTTATCATCAAGTTTCAAACCTCCAGGGTGTAGAAAAGCAAATGACAGATGGTATCTCCCACACCCAGCCCCTCCACCCAAATTAGCCTGACTTAGCAGGTCCCCCAAGAAACCCAAGGGTTTCTTCCCTGCCTGACACTGCATTGGGCTCAATGTCCTCCTCCCAGGTGTGCCATAGTCACTCCTGAAGTACAATGCTAGCAGGTGAGCCAGGTGTGTGAGACGCCAGCTCTTTCAGGTCCTAAAACCTGCCCTCAGGGTCCACCTTTCCAGCCAGCCCCTCGGGGGTGGGTTCAGGGGGAGCAGACTGTGTGCCCTGATCTCTGACAGATCCTAACACTCACCCAGTGCTCAACAACTGAGCCATGAATGAATCAATGAATCAATGTGTCTTCTCCACCAATATGTGGGTTCTTTAAGGAACCATTGGACAGATATTATGTGAGGATTTTCTCACATGCTCCTCCAGACCCAGGCTCCACCCCACTCTGGGTCCTGGCTCTGACCTCATGGACTTTAGAACCCAGGTGTCCTTGTCCTTTGGCTTCAGGAGTCCAAAGGGCAAAAGCAGAGGGACACACCTGCCTGGCTGGGCAGTGGTTTGGCAATGGCCCTGCTCTGCCCAGCAGCTTGCTCCCATCAGAGGTCAATGAACACCCCGCTGTGCTAGCCCTGTGGTGCTTCACTCCCTTGCTGGTCTCCCTTAACCAGGCACACGGTTTATACATAGTGTCTTTATTAAATTCTCTCCACACACTTTCGCATGTAGTACAGTGTATCACGAGGTTCCTGTCAGGTCCCTGGGCCATACAACCTGTTCTGTCAGGATTCTTCTAGCCACTGAAGCAAGGGGGAAAATTACTGTCCTCAGGAAACTTACATTTTAGTGGGAAGAGACTGACAAGAGGTGTGGTCAATCAATAACTAACATAGACTGTTGTAAGCACTACGAGAACGGGGGTGGAAATCATTGTAGGTGGTGTGGGTTGCCATTTCAAATAAGCAGTCAAGGGAGGCCTCACTGAGAGGGTGGTTTCAAAAAATGACCTGAAGTGAAAGAGTGGATTCTTTTTATTTATTTATTTATTTTAATTGTTTGAGAGGGGAGAGAGCGAGAGATTGAGGAAATGGGGTGTTACGGGAGGAAATCCAAGTCCGGGCTTGTGCACCATTCAGCCAATAGACCGACACAGGAGTCGGGTCATAGAATAAGCGTTTATTGTCAGAGGGCCAGTGACCTGAGAATTCAGCAGGTTTGCACCCTCAAATACTGCCTGCCTCCTCCAGCCACGCTACCGAGCCAGACACCAGAGCTGCCGCTGTGCCTAGCAGGCCAAGCCGGCTGCTCCCTGCGAACCAACCTCTGTGTCCCAAGCACCACTCTTTGCTGCTGCTGTCTCATGGGTTAAGCCAGCTGCCATGGCCCAAGCCCCGCTCTGCTGCTGCCCCTTGCTTTTGCCCTCCTTCTGTTTTATATCCCTGCCTGGAAGGTAGTAGGAGGGTCCTTCTTCCCCTGGTAATTATGGTCCATTACCAGCAATTACCTCTACCTTTCCTAGCTTGCAGCTCTTTGTCAATTGTGGTCAATTAACACCAGTTAAGCCTATGCCTCTCAGCTCCTGGAACCTTCCTCCTGAGAGGAGGGAAACTCGTCAGATGCCTTGATTTAAGGCTGCCCTGGGCAGCCTCCTCCTTCTACTGCCCTTTCCTTCTTTACCCTGTTACAGGGGGAGGGCCCAGAGCAGTCTCCATCCTTGTACATCATTAGTTGTGACATGGTTTCACTTCACACCAGGGGATGTGGGGTCGTGCGGGGCAGGAACCGAACCACAGAACCTCACTGTCACGCCATCCTGGCAGTTATCGGTTGTGCCGCAGTTCAGCATATGGGGTAGCATGGACTCCAAGATTCAATCTCTGGACCTCACAATTGTGAGGCAAGTGCTCGACTACTGAGCTATGCCAGCATGCCCCAAAGAGCATGGATTTTGAAGGACAGAAGCTGAGGGAAAAAGGAAGTACAAAGGCCCTGAGGCAGGGGTGTGGCTTCCTTTGATAAAGAAATGAAGAGAAGGCCCAGCTGCCAGGCAGTAGGCTTTAGTGAAGGTTATTATCCAAAGGGATGGAGGGAATAAGGAAGAAGGACAGAAGGAGGCGCTAGTGTGCAGAGGGGGTGCTGTTCTCTCTGTGCCAACCACAGGGACTCTCTCTCAGCCTCCCAACCCATCAAGTGACTGGCAGCTTCTTACCTCACACATCACTTGCTCCAGGCCAGCCCCGGGTGCGGGGCCGTCCCCCACTGCATGACTGGCTGTCTTCTGGTGCTCCTCCTGGTGGGAGTGCCCTACCTCTAGGCTGAACAACCAAGCTTCAACAGAGCTGGTTCCTTAGGCTTCCAGCGGCAGCCCCAGGCCGGGAGGGAGCCCAATGCATGAAGAGGCCCTGGTCCCTGCCACCGGAGGCCTGCCCTCATTCCCCGGCCCCGGGCCCCAGTGTCTCCCTGGCTGACCACAGGCCCAACCAGCACCCTGTAGAGGGAGAGGGTAGGAGAGAAAAGGAAGGGGGAGCCTGCAGAGGCAGCTGGGGGAGCCTGTCCCTGGGGAGTCTCTCTCCCTTTGGTGATTGTTTCCCAGGCTTCCTGGAGCCAGAGAAGGATGGAATGTTCTTATCGCTTCCCAGAGGGAAGGCTTTCTTCTTTCTTCACAAAAATGTTAAGCTTCATAATCCGATAGGGAACCTGGACAGGCTGCAGCTGGCGGCCTGGGTCCTACTTCTGGGAACTATGGAGATGGGGGGAGGGGAAGAGATGGGAGGGGAGGATGGGGGGAAGGGAGTGACCCCTGTGAAGACCAGGGAGGAGGGCAAGGCCTGCAGACCAATGGAAACCTTGGCTATCCACCTCAGATCCCAAGACTATGAGAAATGCCCTCCTTCTGACCCCACCTCACCCCTGCACTACAAAGAGGGTTTTCTCAGCCAGAGCTGAAGTGACCCTGCAACCTCCACAGGAGCAGGCCTGCTCTCTGAAGGGTAGGTTTCTATGAGCCTAAAAAAGTCACTCGCTGCAAAGCTCCTGTCATAGGCAGAGGCCTGCACAGGAGGGGACAGGACAGGTGACCTCAGTGGGGCTGTTCCACTCAGACAGCTGGAGCTCCGTGAGGCTAGGACTGATGTACTAGGAATAGTGGGATGGGGTGAAGAGACTGTTGAAACTCAGAAATACAGTTAAAGCCAATAAAGGTTGGAGGCAAAGACCCTCTTTGTATGGAAGCCAGACCTTCACTTTCCCAGCCTCCTTACAGCCAAAGGTCAAGCCATGACCTCACTCTGTTGACCCAACTCACTCACAACAAACTTTGAATCTTTGAATTGAAAGAAAATGATGTCAAAAGGCAGATGGTGCCTGGAGATCATTTAATTGAGGATGCAACAGCCACCACACTCAGGTTTTAGAAGAGCCAGGGACTTAGGTTCTGGGACATCGGTACCCAGTGCTGGCAGTGATGTAATGCCAACTGCAGTGCCAACGCCCTGCAGTGATGGCCACAGGGCTCTCCCTGGACCCAGTCAGTTTCTGGCTAGGGGCCTCCATTTCAGGATATCTGGCCCTCCCAGAAATTCTGGGTGTCTCCCAACACCCTTTTACAAATAAATCTCAGGGAAGCCGGGATGGCTCAGTGGGTTAGGCACTCACTTTGCAGCCTGAGGACCGTGGATCGAATCCAGGCCCCAGCCCGTGTGGACCCATGTGCTGAGCTGGGGAGTGCCCCCAGTTCAGTTCTCACCAGGGTGAGACCCTCTGCCCAGTTCCTGCCCTGTGCAGCCCCGCCCACCTGTGGAATAAAACTATGTGGAAAAACCAATGATGTGCAACTATGGAGACTGTTCTGGGCCCTCCTCCTTCTCTCTGTCTCTGTATCTCTCTCTCTCTCTCTCTCTTTCTCTCTCTCTCTCTCTCTCTCTCTCTCTCTCTGTCAAAAACAATAAAAATAAATCATAAATAAATAAATAAATAAATCTCTATTTTACCCACATAGCCAGAGCTGGTTTGTGTTTACAAAGGCAGAAGTCAGGGGCTTACGTGTGTTTGGTTCAAGGAAGAACAGGCAGCAGGAGGTTCTCAAAAAGGGGCAGTAAGTGCCCCCACACCACCACTGGACAAGTTGTCAGCATCAACGTAGAAGATTCCTCTCCCCAGCCCACCAGTGGTCCCTGCACAGGACATAATATCCTGAGAGTCACAGGATGGCTCAGAACTCCCAGGGTAAGCGACCTCCCTCCCCAGAGCAGCCTTTTAGGAGGTGCTCTCAGTGCTGCCTTTCTGTCCAGCCCCAGGGGGCGCATTCAGAGCATAGTGCCTGAACTCCTGGAGAGTGTGAACCACACCCCTGGAGTTGTGCAACACAAGACAGTGGCCCTGGTTGTCACGGGCAGCAAAGAGTTCTGAGCTAAGACCCACAGAGCTCTGGGAAGTAGATGCTAGCTGAAAGCATGAGAGGACTTTTCTATAGTCAGAGCATTCCCAGCCTCCCAAAGCGTCTCGTCTTCCAGCATCTATGAGATCTCTGGTTCCTGCCCCAGATGCCACAGTCCCAGAGACTCCTGCCTCCCTTGGCCTGAACACACCCCTCCTCTTACTGCCTTCTTCACCACCACGATGTCTGCATGTGAGCTTCTGTTTCAAGGCACATTTTGGAAGGGTGTGAATGGAGGGATGGTATATGTGCGTGTGTGCCTGCCCACCCATCTCTCCGGTGTCCGTGAAGAACAAGCCCGATGGCTCTGGAGGCTGGGCGGGCCCTGGGATGCTATCAGCAGCTCCTCACATTTTGCTCCACTGGAGCCAACCCAAATAGAGCACAGAGCCACCCCCAGGCCGGGCTGCTAGAGAAGGCTGCCTTCATCCCACCCTCTTGGGTAGCTACCCGTGGAAGCAGGAGCAGGTATCAGGCTTCAGCTGGCCAGGCTCCCAGAAGCTCCTGCTGGCCCACACTGGGCCTGCAGCCCGGCCTGCCCCTTAGAGCTCAGCTCGTTAGCAGCCACTGGCCACCCGCCCCTCCAGCCCCTGGGATGCTGGTTTGGCAGAGAGACAAGGTGTGTGGATGGGGGTACCCTGACTCACTAAGCTCCCCAAGACCTCCAAGTTTGCCCCAGGACCCTTTCCACAAAGCAACAGGAAACCCAACCACTCAGGCCAGAAACAGAACATTTAGAACAATTTGAGGGGAAAAAAATTATTCAAAACAATTTCAAGACATCTGAGAGCTCAAGGGGAAAATCGCAGCCACCTCTTCAGGCACCGTTGTGTGTTCACGCCAAACCCCAAACAGCTTGGACTGAAGTAGCACGAAGCCCACGAGTCCCCAAATCCCTCCCGCCGGGAACTGGCCTGATGCCCGGGGCTCTGGTAACGCTGGGCCACTGGGCTTGTTGTCTCCTCCAGGACTGGACTTTGATGGACCCCCGTTGTGTATGATCAATGCCAGTGGTAGCCCCCACCAGCTGCAGCTGCACCCTGTCCTCCAGAACTCAGCTCAAACCCTGTCTCCTCCACAAGGCTCCCCAGCCCTCCACGACACCTCACTGCGTGCCTGGACCCACCCATTGTGCCGCGTGGCCCTTGGACTAGTGTTCACTGAGCCCCTAGCAGGTGCTGGGCACAGAGCAGGGAGCCTCAAAGTGGTCACCTCTTAAAGGGCACTACCACTGTATAAGTGGATGTCGTCATTCATGTCACACCTATGGACACTAAAGCTCAGAGAGTTTAAGACACTGGCCCAAAGTCACAGCTGGTAGGTACCAGCTGGGATTTGGCATCAGCCAGTATGGAGCCCAAAGCTTTGCCCTGAACAATTTCATCTCACCTTTCCAGGAGCTGCCCCGAGAAGGGAGGGACCTAGAGAGGAAGGGTCAGGAGGGGCAGGATGGAAATTTCCACAGTTATTAGAGGATGTAGAGACAGTCACCAGGTAAATGCAGGTACATGTGACAGGGTAAAGCATTCCCAGGGGAGAGCCCAGCAGCTGCAAAGACCTAGAGAGGTGAAATGGCAGAGGGCCATGGCTCTGGGGTCCTGCACATGGGGTATAAGACGAACACAAGGGGCAGATGAGGCTGGAGAGTCAGGCCAGACTCTGGCAGCACCACGGTCCCCCTACACACACACACACACACACACACACACACACACACACGGCTCACGTTCTCCAGGTGAGGAAGTACCACAGTTGGGGTTCTAGAAGGAAGTGGAGGGCTCAGATCCAACTGAAGACCCATCCTTCATGGAGCCCACGAAGCCTGCCCAGGGCTGGTCACAGCCCGCATGGCTGCACGAGCAGCGCTGAGGTCTACAGGTGCAGAGGACGCCTCCGGGAGGCACCGAGGAGGTGCGGTTTTACATACGTTGTTGCCTATTTGCTACAGCGTTTGATCATATCCAATTGGTAGATCATTTTTTGCTTAGTGTTAATCTTTTCTTTTTAGAAAAGGTTATATATGCTGATAACAACAACAAAACAGAGCAACCAGAAGCATATGAAGTCTAAAGGGGAAGCCACCTCCTTCCTGTCGATCTCCGTTTCCTTTCTTTCCTAGAGGTCATCACATCAATAAATTTGGTCCTGCCTGAACTTTTCTATTTGTACAAACATATATATGACTGTGCACATGTATATATTTTTTTCTTGTTTAAGAGCTACTCATATTCTTCTGCATCTTGCTCTGTTTTTCACTCCATAATATATGGTGAATATCATTATTCAGCCATTCAGTGAATCTTCATTAGGATCCTTCTGTGCTCCTGTAGGATGGAGGAGGGATGCGGTGGAGGTCGGAGCGACGCTGTTGGGGTCTGGAGCCCCCCTTGCTGGCTCTGAAGAGGGAGGAGGGGCCGTGAGTTGAGGAACGCAGGCAGCCTCGAAGCTGAAGAAGACAAGGAGGTTGACTCATGCCTGGAGCCTCCAGAAAGGAACACAGCCCTGCTGACTGCTTGATATTGGGCCAGGGAGACCTGTGTCAGACTTCTGAACTATGGAACTATATGGTAACAAATTTGTATCATTTCAAGCCACTAAGCTTTTGTGAATTTGTTACAGGAGCAAATAGAAAACTAAGGTAGGAGGCTAATACAGGAGACCAAGTGAGAGATACTGGGGCCTGACCCAAGGTGGGGAGAGAGAAGTAGGCAGATCAATGTTGGTAGCTACAGTTACAGAGAGAGAGATTCATGAGGGGAGACTTGAGGGCCTCTGGACACAGACACTAGGGAGAGCAAGCCATCATAGGGGATACCCGCTTGGGATGGGCCAGTGGGTGATGGTGGTAACTTCCTCTGCAAACGCTGTAAGAGCTAGACTTTGTCTCGTTCAATGCGCTGTCTCCAGCTCACGTTGGTTGATAGAACTCAATAAAAATTTGTTGAATGAATTCATTAAGTAAAAGGGAGGATCTAGGAAGCTCAAGTTTGGAAAAAGACAATGAGTTCAAAGATCAGCACTATGTCTCTCAAGTGGCTTTATAGCCATGGAAGCCATCAGAAGGATCTGTCAGGAGCAATAGATGCAGCACTGGGGAGGAAAATGAAGCCACGGCGACCTCAGCAGCTTCCAGGTCTGTGAGGCTGAGCTCAGAGTATGACCCACCAGGGGTCCTCAGGCAAGCAAGGCTGACTGGAGGCAGCTTCACACTGACATTACCCACTAATAGGAGGTCCTTATCACCTGGGATGAAATTCAGGGGAAAGCTGCTCTCTGGGAAACAGGTGCCAATTTGCAGCTATCACAATAAGAAACATCCTCTCTCTGGCTGATGCAAGCCAACAAGGTAATAGGGCATTGTGCAGTGGGGAAAGATCAAAAGAATTTTTTTTCCCAACCCTACAGTGGGCACTTAATCCATCTCTCTCTCTCTCCCCTCCATTACAGCCTGCAGATACACTATTTACAGAGCCTTACATTAGCTGCCTTTTTAGATATCGCCCTTCCTCAAAACCACTTCAGAAGGAAAGTGAATTGGACAGGAATTTGAGACGCGTGCAGAGACTGTCACTGCCTTCCCCCTGCCCCCCAGGCCAACAGCACCTTCCCGCCTGGGTGCAGGAACCCAGGCCCGGAAGCTCCCAGGACTGACACCGCCATCCCCCAGAGATCCTGGACACACTGGTCCCAATCCACGGAGCTGGTGTGGAAGCAGTGAGGCTGAGACAAGGTGAGGTGTGCTTAAGGAGAGGCATGGCAAGTGCCAAGACTAGGCAAAGACTAGGCAGAAGCCAAGATCAAAGAAGTGACGTGGGATGGGATCCTGGGTGAGGAGGTCATTTCAGACAAGCTGACCTCTGTGCGTCCTGCTGTTAGGACCAGAAGCCAACCCTCCGCATGGGCCTTCCCACTTTTCTCTGCCTGGGCCCCTCCTTGACCTCCCTGAGCCACTGCTAGGTTACGAGTAAGGCAGCTGCCTGGGCAGATGCCGTGTTGATAGAACTCCAGGCCTGCTTCCAGCGCTTTCTCCACTGGTTCCTGTTGTGCCTTCCTCCAGACACCTCTAGCGGAAATGCAAAGATCTCTTCCTGATGCGCAGGCACCTTCCAGCTGTGGGATTCCAGGACTGCCAAGGGAAGGCAGGAATGTGGGAGTTTGGGCTCCCCAGAGTGGAAGAAAGCTTCAACACAGGAGAATGCTCCATCAGAAATGCCCACCCAGGCGCATCCTTTTATAGGTAAGAAAATTTGAAAATTAAATCACTGGCCTGGCGTCCCTAAGTCTGGGGCAAAGACCCGGCAGTTCTGACCCACAACCAAGCGCTTTTGCCCCCATCTGATGACAGTAAAATCTAAATAGTACGACTGGGAAAATACATGCACTTCATCTCAGCCGAGGTTCCTGACCAGACGCTGAGGGCGGGGAGTAGCGAAGAGGATCCCACTCCTGCTCCAGCTCCGAGTACGTCATCTCGTTTCTTGGGATCTCCCGTCAGAGGTTCAAAGCAGGAGAACTGTTAACAAGCGGAGAAGCCCAGGGTCCCCACGGGCCAGTGGGCCTCCTCTCCTGACTGTGCGGGAGGCTGACTCTCAAGGCTCCCAGGGAGCCCTGCTCCCTGTGCTCAGGCTCTTGTGTGATTTCCCCCTGGAGTGTGGGCTGACCCGTGTGATTCGCTTCTAACCAGTAGAATGTGGTAAAAGCGAGGGCTGTCACTCCAAGGTTAGGAAAGCCAGCTGCCAGGTAGTGAGCTTCCTGCGAAGAGGCCCACATGGCGAGGAACTGAGGTCTCTGGCAAACCAGCCAGGACCCACGTCAGCAAGCACATGAGTGAGCTCGGAAGCAGACCCTCCCCCAGTCAAGTCTTGAGATAACTGCTGACACCCTGCTGACACCCTGAGCGTCTCCTTGTGAGAGCCCTTGAGACTCTGTGAGGACCCACCTAAGTGCATCTGGTCCTGACCCGCAGGAACTGCGTGATGGTAAACGTTTGTTAGTTTAAGCCGCTAAGTTTCGGAGTAAGTGGTTACACTGCAGGAGACAGCTAGCACAGTGTCCTTTCTGGAAGGCTGCTTTTCATGGGAGGGGGAGGCAAAGGCAGGCACAGACAGCTGTGAGATTGTCACAGTCTGGTAGCAGACCCAAGTCAGAGGACTCAGGCTCCATTTTGGGCCCAGCCACTGACCCACTCTGTGACCTTGGTGGAGACCCTAACAGCTTATGGGCCTCGATTTCCCCAACTGGGGAGGACTTCGTGTAGCTGCAATTACAGGTGACCTGAGAACTAGGAAAGGGATGGTCACAGGCCTGAGGTGACTGCTGACATGAGAAAGGGGAGAAGGGAAGACACCTGACTGACCCTTATCATCCCCTTTGCTCTTTTCTCTAGACCTGAACCCTGTGGCATGAGTCAGTGGCCTTGGTCTTCAGTGACACCCTCTGACCTCAGAAGGCAGGAGGAGACTCAAGACACGGAAAGATCCCTTAGAAGGAAGAGAGACACCCTCACTACCATCTCTGCCCCACACCCTCCCTGTCCAACATGTACCCTGCCTTCTGTCCTAAGGAACCCATAGCTCGTCTGTTCCAGCCCCTGTCCCCTCAAGGATCTAGCTGGGACACCCTGCTCAACCACCCCCCAGGACAGTAGCCCTCCGGGGGCCTGGGTACAGGAGGCAAACGCCCACCCTTTTCAGTCCTGCAGGCCGACAGGAGCTCCCAACCTCTGCTCATATCCTAGCTGGGGGATGGGTGCTCACCTCACCACACCAGGCCTGGGACAGTCCCCAAGCTTCTACTTCCCTCCCTGAGCAGCGGGCAAGCCTGGGAAATGCCAGGCAGCTCCAGCGCTGCAGGGGGATAAAAACAAGCCCAAATAAGGGTCCATTTCTACAGCATTCCTTCAGGCTGCAAAGAAATGCCAGACCCGGGCCGTCTCCCCATGCTGCCCTCTCCAGGGCCGCTCAGGGCCAGGCCAGGGAGAGCTGGGTAGCCGCCGGCCCCTCCGCAGCTAAGCGGGCAGGACTGTTCGGTAAACTCTGTCCGTCCTCTTTGAGCCTGTTACTTCTCTCGCAGGCCTGGGACCTTCACTGAAG
This sequence comes from Craseonycteris thonglongyai, assembly GCA_004027555.1. Taxonomy (NCBI): domain Eukaryota; kingdom Metazoa; phylum Chordata; class Mammalia; order Chiroptera; family Craseonycteridae; genus Craseonycteris; species Craseonycteris thonglongyai. The sequence goes on from PVKE010009511.1 coordinate 33,539, forward strand.
AGCGAGGGCTAGTCAGTAGTCCCCAGGGTTTCTGAAGCCCCAGGTTCTCCGATCGTTCCAGAGGGCTTTGCCACCTTTTATGCGCTGGCTGATTCAGCCGCCCTACTTTTCTCACACAAGCCATTCAATCTTTGAAATCGGGGTTTCCCAACCTCAGCACTACTGACATTTTAGGCTGGACACTTCTTTGTTGTGGGGAGCTAGCTGTCCTTGTGTTACAGAACTTTCAGGAAGCACCCCTGACTTCCACCCACTAGATGTCAGTAGCACACGCCCTACCCCCATGGGTATAACAACCAAAACTGTCTCCAAACATGACAAAGAGCACCCCAAATTGAGAACCACTGTCCAAATCAACTTAAAGGCATTTGGCTGATCTCTGATTAAGTGTCCTGGCTGTAGGGCCTTGGTGAGGAGGAAGACAAGTGGCAGAGGAAGGAAATCCCACTAGACCCATGACTACAAACCCTTAACTCCCCCCACCGCTCGCTTTCTCTCTCTCTCTCTCTCTCTCTCTCTTTCTCTCTCATCTCTATCTCTCTCACACACACACAGTCAGAACTGATCATCAACCCTTCCCCAATCTTGAGAGGCCAGTAGCAGTGCCTCTGCTTTGTGACGATGACACTCAGGAGGACAAGTAGCTCACCCAAGGCCGTACCACTCAGCCGAGGCAGAGCTGGGACTCCAGCCTGGGTCTGTGGGCCCCCATCCCATGCTCTACGCCGAGTTCTACAGGTGAGAGGCTGCGCCTCCTTCGCTGGTCACGTGCGAGAGGGGCACCCCGTCCACTAGGGTGCGAGGCCCTCACATTTTCCTCCTCAGCTTGCGTTTCCCCAGCCTCCTTGACTGACTTCTACGTTCCAGCTGCTGAATTGTCCTGATCCCGAGTGATCGATTTGCATACCATATCGATCTCAAGGGCTGTGTAATGTGTTCAACTCGTGGTACTTTGCATAATTCTCTGATTAAGTCACTTATTTAACCTATTGACCTTTTCTCTTAATTAAAGTATCTGGGTACTGCAAATGTTGAGTAGTAATCAAGTCATGCATTTCCCGGAGTGGGATTTGCAGCCTCCCATCTCCCTGCTTCTTCGCGATTGCAGCTTCCTCTGCAGGAACTCATGCTGAGCTAGGGTCCCCCACTTTCCCTGAGGGGAATAAGAGGGGCACATGGGGGTGGGGGGCAGGCTCTCTCTGGCCTCTACATGTCAGAAGATCCCCAGAGCTTAGAAATGGGCCAAGACAGGGGACAGCATGGGCTAGAGTAAGTATTCCCAGACAAGTGGACAAATAAGACAGGGCTGTGGCTCAGAGGTTTGGACTCTGTATCAGTTAGCTGTTGTGTGTAACAAAGCACCCCCAAATGCAGTAGCCTGAAACACATCCGTGTACTACTTCTTAGGAGGTTATAGGTTGTTTAGACAGTCATGGGCTGAGTTCACTCATTCATCTGCAGCCAGTCAGTGCTTGGCTAGGGGTTGGCTGCTTGTGGCAGCCCCCAGCTGGGAGGACTGAGGACTTCTCTGCCTGTCTCTCATGGCTCTACAGCCGCTTACCTGGGCATGTTCTCATGGGGGAGGAAGGAGCAAAAGTGGCAGGAGAGTAAGCCCCAGTGCACAAGAGTGTGAGGCCCCTGCTTATACTATGCCTGTAACTATGCCATTGGCCAAAGCAGGGCCCCAGCCAAGCCCAGAGTCAAAGGGGTAGCAGAGAGCCCTTCCCACAGGGAAGAGCTAGGAATTGGGTCAGCTGAGCTTTCTCTGTCCATCTCAGGGGAAGAGGTGCCCAATTAAATCCCGAGTCTTGACACACGTGCAAAGCAAAGCTGAGCCTCTTTCTCCTGTTCCTCCCACCCTGAGCACCCATCCCCACACCAAAGCCGCATGCTGTGAGCTTGGGGCCCCGGGAAGGGGGCGCTGAGGGTACAGTGGGCTAGTTCCTCTTGTCTTGGAATTTACTTTTTAGGGTATCTGAATTAAGACAGCCTTTTGAGGTCTCTCAAAAATCTTTCTGCTCTTCTAGCAAAACCAGGAGGAGAAGTGAAGAGAGGCTGTCTCAAGCCCTCTGTGTATATCACCCTCTGACCAACACCTTCTCCCAGAATAGCCACATTTTTTCCAGTCTTCCTTCACTAGCCTGGGAAACCCCTACAAGGCTCCAGCCCTTCGTCAATGCCCCCTTTTCAATGCCCGAGCCTTCCTGAAAGGGCAAGAATTAGCTCCAGGGACGATCCCAAACTACCCCTCTCACAAGCATCTAATGATCTCCTCTCCCCTCTGTGGCAGAGATGGCCAGCTGTCTTCCAGAATCCATTCTCTGCTCCTCCTATAGGAAGAGGTTTCAGTTTTGCTTTACAACTTTATTGAGCGATATCTGACCTATAAGACGCGATGTCTATTTAAAGTACACAGTTCAGTGAGTTTCACACATAGCCATACCCATGAAACCATCATCACAGTCAAGAAAATGATCTTATCCATTGCTCCAAAAGTTGATTCAGGCCCTTTTGTAGTCCCTTCCTTGCTCCCTCCTTCCCATGTCCCTCACCTTCAGGTAGCCAATGATCTTTCTGTCTCTAGAGATTAGATTGTATTTTCTAAAGTTTTACATAAGGGGAATTATACATATATACTCATTTGTCTGTCTTCTTTTGCTCAGCATTATTACTTTCAGATCCATCCATGCAGTTGCATGTACCAACAGTGTTTTCCTTTTCATTGTTGAATAGTACTCCATTGTATGGATGTACCACCATCTGTTTATCCATTCAACTTCTTGATGGATAAATAAATTGTTTTCAGTTTGGGACACATACAAGTCTATGTAGAAACATATGCTTTCATTCTCTTGGGTAAATATGTAGAAGTGGATTTTCTGGACCACATGATAGATATGTGTTTAGCTCTCTAAGAAACTGCCAAGCTTTTTTTTCTGAGTGGTTGTATATTTTACATTCCCACAAGTAGAGTGTGAGAATTCTCATTATTCTACCTCCTCATCAGTACATGGTACAATTAGCACTTCTTACTTTTGCTGTTCTAGTGGGAGTTTTCTATCATCTCATTATGGTTTTAATTTGCATTTTTCTATTGATTAATGAGCATATTTTTATGTGCTTATTTGCCATCCACATATCTTCTTTTAAGCTGGGCACAAAATTGCTCAGCGAGAGACAATGTCTTCCAGCCTCCCTTACAGCTGGGTGTGATTGGTTTTTTTTAAACTTCACTCATGCCTGCTAAAAGAAAATTTATGCCATCAATCTACTTTGTATCAGTCTGTTTTTGCTGCGATTATACTGCATAAAACCATCCCAAAAATCAATGGCAAACAAACATGAGTATTTATTAGTCATTAATCTGCAGGTCTCTGAGCAGCTGCCTTGTTCCCAGTTAGGGGTTCAAGTTCAAGTCTGCTCCATATGATTCATTCCCACACCCAAACTCCAGAGACAGTAGCTACCTTGGACATGTTCTGCCTACGGCTGAGGTAAGAGGCTCCTCATGCAAGCTTGTCCAACCTGCAGCCATGGGCTACGTGCAGCCTGGGACGGCTTTGAATGTGGCCCAACACAAATTCGTGAACTTTCTTAAAACTTAATGAATTTTTTTGGTGATTATCTTTTAGCTCATCAGTTATCGTTAGTGTTAGTGTGTTTTATGTGTGGCCCAAAACAATTCTTCTAATGTGGCCCAGGAAAGCCAAAAATTTGGACACCAGTGTCCTCACAGATCACACAGAAACTCCTGGTACCTCATAAAACCTAGACTTGGAACAATGACAGGGAAGTTTACTCCCCTGGGGAAGTGCACCAAAAAGAAGTGAAAATTTGCTGAAGAATACAAGTGTGCTCTACGAGTGTGCTCTTCTTCCCACCAGCCGGAACATGGGTGTCTGTGACCCACACGGCCCCACTTGACTATGTAGCTGAGGTTATTCTGGGGACAGCAAAGCCACATGATGGAGGGCACCTGGGTCCCTTAGAGTCCTTATGGAGCAGAGCAGCCCACAGACCTGCCCCACCGTCACCTGAGGATTGGTAAGTGAGAAGAAAATCACCTCCATCTCCTTTATGACGCTGCATTGTTAACCCTCTTTGTTTCAGCAACCTAGACTTCACCCTGACATCTGCTCCGGCTTTTCCTTTTCCAACACAGGAAAAATTTGTTTTGGTTTTGGTTTACATTAATCTCTTCTCAGAGGGAATTTTGTTTTTTTACTTAGCAAGCATTTTTTTCATGTCTAACAGCTCAGAAGAGGGAAGGTCCCAGGGTCAAAATGCAAAAGTTAATATGTTGCCACCCTGCCACATGAGGTACTCCTACAGGGTGTTTCCAAGAATTCTGGGAACTGACCTGCCACATTCAGAACATTGCCTTCCTCCGCCTCCAGTCCAGCATGTTCACCCTCTCACATGGAGCTCCCGGCCCTGGCTCGGCTCCCAGTTCTTCCTTCCCCAGGCCTGTGGCTGGTCTCGCTGAGACAGGTGCCAGAGCCGGCCCTCGTACCCTTGCCTCGAACTGGCAGTGCCTTCACTGAGTCTTGCTCCACTCGACAGACACTAAGTAGCAGGCTCTGGCATCTTCCAAGGCTCTGCGCTCATTAGCACACTGGGAGGTAAGTGCAGGCAACCAGGGAGAATTTACCCTGCAGCAACAGGCTTCTCCTGTAGAAGCCAAACACACCCCAGCAGGTATCGAGTGCGGAGGTCGGGGGCCTCCGCATGCCTCTGAAAACGTTCCTTTTCTCTCTCTGCACAGCCAGCTGCTGCCTCCCTTGCCCTGTGTCTTCTGCAGTCCCAGCCCCTTTTGTGTCCCTGTTGCAGGAATGGCTGTCAGGCTCCTCTCCTGAGAGCCTGAGAAGCTGTCCTGGCCTCATCGGTCACTTCTTCCTGCACACACTTCTTGGCTACTAGCAATTCCACCCCATTCCAGGAAAGTCCCCGGATCTCACTGCCTGCTCTCCTCTCTGCCCCTAGTTACCCTCTTCTGCATCTGACAGACTCCTCCCCATCCTCCAGGTCCCCATTAAATGACACCTTCCCCAGGAAGCCTGCCCCTCAGCCTCCACACACAGTGGTTATTTCATCCTCTGGCTTCCACTGATTCATACGCATCTGTTCTAGTTCCAGCCCCTCAGTATTTTCATTAGATATTCATCTGTTTCCTCCCACCAGTAGTCACTGCATGCTTCAAGGGAAGAAGGGTCAAGGTCTTTTTCGTATTTGAGTCTCCAGCCGACCCACTGTCAAACAAACGACAAGTGTTGAGTCAGTATTTCTTGATGACTGGAAGAATCAATGGGCAAAAACAAGACAAGTGAAGCAATAAATATCTACTTACATGGAAGTCTGCTTGGATGGGCCTTCACTCTCTAGCACTCGCTTCTGTTGAAATAAGTATTATGTATTATTTACTATCTCATCTCTCCTGCATGCTCCGTGAAGACACGGGCTGTGTCTATACTATTCACAACTCTGTCCTCAGAACCCTGTTCAGAGCCTGGATCTCAGAGAGGGCACAATAGAATCTCCTATATAAATGAAAAAGTGACAGAATAATGGATCAGAAGACAAGTGGATGTGTGAATGGGTACCAGGATGAAAGCAAGAAGGATCCAGTCAGTTTTGCTGTCTAGAGCAGTGGTCCCCAACCTTTTGGGTACCAGGGACCAGTTTCATAGAAGACAATTTTTCCACAGACCACGGGTGTGGTTGGGGGAGGATGGTTTCAGGTTGATTCAAGCACATTACAACTATTGTGCACTTTATTTCTATTATTATTACATTGTAATATATAATGAAATAATTATACAACTAATCTAATGCTGCCTCTGCTCTGACAGGAGGTGGAGCTCAGGTAGTAATGACAGAGATAGAGAGTAGCTGTAAATACAGATGAAGCTCCGCTCATTCACCCACCACTCACCTCCTGCTGTGTGGCCTGGTTCCTAAGAGACCGTGGACCTGTACTGGTCCATGACCTGGGAGTTGGGGACCCCTGATTGAGAGAGATTCGGACATTTCTTCTTGGGGAAAGACTGCTCTTTGGAGGGGGCAGGGTGGGGGTAAAAACAAACAAACAAATAAAAATCATTAACTGGCCTCTTGGTTTTATAAAGGCCAGGCCTCAGGATTCATCTAAAAGCATAGGTTACGTAAATTCAGGGTTGAACTTAGTCACAAAGTGATTATTCATCATCAATCATATGGACAAGGGCATGTATTTGTACTTCACGTTTTTATGTTAACGGGTGGTAGCTGTTTCTTTGTTTCTGTTTTGTTACTCCTTACGAAGGAGAGGTAGAGGCTGCATGGCCTCGGGCCCAGACAGACAGAGATGAGAACAGGTGTGCGGGAGGGAGGCCGCATCGGCCCTCCCAGGGCTTTGCAGAGGCCGGGAAAGCGCTCCTTACAACGGGAGGGAACAATGGCTATAGGAACTCTCACAGAGGAGGTTTAATTTGAAGTTTTGCTTCTTGGTGCCACAATTTCCTTAGAATATACCCAGTACAATCCATTACCCGTGACAACTTTATGTCACTGGGGCTTTGGAGTGTAAGGACAACTGCCGTGTCCATGCTTAAGGCAGATACTATGGGGGGACTCGGGGGTCCAGAGAAGCTGGGGAGCAGGAGGGGAGAAGCCCAAAACTGCAGCTCATGGAGGAGATGACAAGCTACTAAGTTCACAGGTAAAGTGGAGGAAAATCAGAGGTGGAGAGACGCTGAGGTTTCCTCTAAGCCAGGTGAGAGCCGAAGGTATCATATTAGAACAGTGACAGGAAAGATGAGTCCAAGAACCCACAGAACGGTAGGATTTGTATTATTTGAATGGATGGATGGATGGATGGATGGATGGATGGATGGATACATGGATCAATGGGTGGTGGGTAGGTTGATGGATAGGAGAAGAGATAGATGAAAGGGTGAATGGATAGATAACTGGCCTTTATTACTCTCTCCAACTACAGATTGCTAGGCTAGTTGAAAGTCTGACTTGTAAAGAAAATGAGAAAACATATTGCTGATCTTGAATCAACTTCACTGCCTAGAGTCCTAAAAAAACAATCCTGGGGGAAGATGGGATGGCTCAGTGAGTTGAGTGCTCACCTTGCAACCCCGAGGTCCAAGCATCTAATCCCAGCCTTGGACTGTGCAGACCCATATGCTGAACTGGGGTGTTCTTACCATGTGGGAGGCCCCCAGCCCAGTTCTCACCCTGCATGGGCCCCGCCCACCTGTGTGGAATGAAACCATGTTGAAAACTGATGACATACAACTATGAGACTGCTCTGGGCCCTCCCCCTTCTCTCTGTCTTTCTATGTCTCTGTGTGTGTGTGTGTGTATTAAAAACAGTAAAATAAATCTTAAAAATAAAAAAACAAGCTTGTCTCTTCTGCTTCCTGGCCCTTTGCCCTGGCAACCCCTGTCTCAGGCTGGTACATGGATGTGCCTCAATCAGCCCAAGGGAGGAAATCTCCTAGTTAAAATATTCAACTGCAGCCGCTAAGAATGCGCGCTGATTAGCCAAGTGCACCCCAGGCCCAGCTCCACCACTCACAGCAGCGGCCTGATTAGAGAAGGAGGCTGTGCAATCAGCACAGCCGCAGCCTCCAGACAGGCCCTGGCACTGCCAGCTGGTCACAGGCTGGCCCTCCAGGGTGGATGGGGCAGGCAGAGGGGTGTCGTTGTTGCTGACCTCCGGGAAGTCAGCCCTGCTTCCAGCCTCTTGCCTACCTCTCTGATACCAGGACCCTCTCAGCACCTGGTAGTCTGCCAGGCTGGGTCTCTTTGCCAACTACCTATCATTAATCACTTAATCATCCCAGCACTTTGAAGCTGAAGTTATTGCTATTGCCATTTTATAGATAAGAAGACTGAGGTTCAGTGAAACCAGCTTGGCCATAGAACTAGAATGCAAAACCAGGTCCTAAGTCCACGTGTAATGTTTTAACAGGCTGCAGGAATCTGATCGTGAGGGAGCCCGGTCAGGGGCCCATGGGACCCTTTATGTCCAAAAGGGCTGGGCCAGTAGGGAGAGGCTTCTCAGGGAGCCACTCTTTGTGGATTCATCTCGGCTTCTCCAAAACAGAGGCCCCACAAGCTGCGTTCCTGAACCTGCCCACGGTTTCTAAATGCCCATTAGACCCTCAAACCACGAGCACTGGCACTTCACCCTGCCCTGCCACCTGCCCTTGCAGCCCTGCCCTCCTCAACCAGAGCCAGGGACCTGGCCTGGCCACTCTGAGCTGGCATCACTGGCTCTGGGGGACCCCCACCCACCCCAATCCCTCTTCTTTGTCAGAGCCTAACAGGCTGCTGCAAAGTTCCCCCTGACCCGGAACAAGAGCAAGTGTGGCTCAGCCTTATTCCTACTGCTCCTGCTCCCCTGACTCCTGGCTGGGCCCCCGGGATCCCGTTCCAGCTTCTCAGCCTCCCTCCGTCTCCCACCCTGCCTCTCACTGTTCCCCTGCGCATCACTCTTGTGCACATCAGCATCACAGGACTCACTCTGCAACAGTGCCATTTGCTTCATCCTCCCCATCCACCCAGCAATTGCCAAGCCCTCTTCCAAGTCTCAACTTGAGTGTCATGTTCTTAATAAAGACTTTTTAGCTCCCCTCCTCCACCCACCAAGACTAATATCAGCACTCTCACCTTTGGGTCCGCCTGGGTCTGCCCAATAATACTTGAATATTCTTTTCTATTCTGTTTTAGCTCCTCTCTCAGGTTTCCAGATTTTGAAGGTAGAACCTCTGTCTTCCTCTTTATTCCTTCAACACCCAGCTCAGAGGAGGTACTTAGTAATGTCTGATCAACCACCAAACAATTCTCAGGACGAAACCCTTCCTGTCCAGCCCAGTACACTGCCTGGCACACTGCAGTGGATTAATAAGTGAATGTGGAGGGTGGGTGAGGACTGGGGCAGGGCCCATTGTTCAGCAGAAATTAAAATGGTTGTAGAGTGGACATGAATGAAAATTCTCCTGCAGCGAGACTGAGAGCCTCCTCTGACCCACAATAAGCTACAGTAGGTCCAACATAGCTTCACAAGACCATCTATGGTCTTACCCAGTTGAACCCCACACTGCTTGTACTTGTCTCCAAGGAGAAGAAACAATAAAATGTGACCATAAGGCCAATCAGATGAGACTTGATTATCGAAGCACATAGTAGTGTTAAGAAGAGAGATTATTAAGCAACAGAATGAAAGCTCAGTTCCCTGGGTATCAATCAGCCAACTATAAATCACTCTATGGTGGACATTCCGGAATCTTCCATCCATCAAGCCAGTCTACAGATCCAAGGCCAAGGCCAGTGAATGACATAATAGCCCACACCCAGCACAAGAGTTTCCTCAATTTGTCTTCTAGGAACAGAGACTAATTTGATTCGATTTCCATGTGTGCCTCCTGCCCTCCTTAGAACTACAATGGTAGACCCAGAACATGGTTACAGGTATGGTAAAAAAAAAAAAAAAAATGTCATTGCCAATATTCTATTTTTTATGTAATCTTATTTCCCATAAAATAAAGATTAAAGATGAAAACATTTCTAGGTAACTAAAGTATAAGACTGTCATTAGATTACTCTGAATCTCTCTCTTGTTTCTTTTTATGCCCAACATTAAGTTCCACCAAGAAATTTACTTCTTTTCTTAATCTCCTTTGGTCCTTTCTCCACAGATCCAGGTACCCCTAAGAAAATGTGTTTGATTTACTCTTTATCCTAGAATCCTCCTTCTGTTATCTACAAATAAAATAATCTAAAAGGCGGAAAGCCTTTTGTACAAAGTTATCTTTCACAGTGTTTTATACAAATTAAAATATTAAAATAACCTGAAATCTAAAAACAGGGGAAGGCTTAAATAAATTATAGAGTAGCAAGTCTATGAGATAGTATATGGTCAAGAACAATGGTGTTAGATGTCACTGTTAGGTCAGTTCCATAAACATGTACTAACCAGTTGCCATGTATCAGGCACTGAAATAGGTACCCAGCTGAGAATCAAAAGATAAGTAAGATATAGATCCCTGAAAGGAGCTCACAAACTATTTTCAGGATATAGCAAGAGAAAATGTTTACATATATTAAATTTTAAAAGAGCAAAATATGAAATATGTTGGAAAGATAGTTTTTATAAACAAGCGCTGTCTGGAAAGTATCCAGCCACGTCATATGAAAAATAGAGGCATTAACGGCTGGAGTTTTTTCTGGACAGCCCTCATATATTCAGTATGTTTACTATCTCATTGCATTTCTCCTAACAATCCCATGAACATAATCCAAGTGCCCAGTGCCCCGCTGTGAGGCTATTTCATTCTCTCATCCTGGATGAGAAACAATTCCCCTTCCAGACCGTTCACACTTGTCATTCAGTCCTGGCCACCCCTTGTTACCAGTAATGACCTTGAGCTGATGTGCCAGTGTTTGTCATGGCCAGAGAGTTCCTCAGGGCATCCTTGGGAGAGCCTTAGCCTGAGCAACTCTGCTCACCATCATCTCTTGCCCAAGCATTGTCCCCAGGGCCATCCATGGAGAAAAAGAGGGAGAACCAGGCAGCAGCAGCCAGTTTAGAACCAGTTTAGAAGCACGTTAGATAGGAGGCTCTAAGAAAGAAAGGTCGAGTGGGCCTCTTCCTTGTGGTTGGCACTGACTTGGGTCTGAGCTCTTTACTTGCAGAGCCACTAATCCTAGAGAACACTCTTGGGGGCCTGGATGGTCAAGGGAGTCTTCTGAGCCAGCCACACACAGCACATGTCCTGTCAACCCCAGGACAGTGTCCCCAGGACAGTATCGGCTCCAACGTGGAGCCAGGGCCACAGCGCAGATGGCCTGCTCCCTGTGGTGAGTTTCCCCTCAGCTTCCCCTCTCGTCCATAGTAACATAACGTTTTAGTATGCTGAATGAAGGCTACATTTCACTTGTTCCATTGCAAGAAGGAAGGCCCTGAGACTAAGCTCTGACCAATAGGATGTAAGCAGAAGGGTCACTTTATTTTTTAAAGATTTATTTTTATTGGTTTTTGACAGACAGAGAGAGAGATAGAGAGAGACAGAGAGAAGGGGGAGGGCCCAGAGCAGTCTCCATAGTTGACAGCATTAGTTTTCCATATAGTTTCACTCCACAGGTGG
>PVKE010009512.1:0-44652 GCA_004027555.1 Craseonycteris thonglongyai
AAAAAATAGTAGGATTATGTGAACTTACACAGAAAAAAACCTCCAGGGCTCTTCCAACTCTGGGCTCTCAAAATGCTAATATCCAAAACTTTTTATCCTTCAGATATTCTCATGCTATTAATTTAGAATAAATGGAAAGGGGCCCCAAGGACCTTACATATTGAATGAAAATAAACCGACAATAGGGAACATATTGTGAAATTTGTGAACCTACTGTGAAATTTCAGAATCCTGGGAAAAGAACTGCAGTTCTATTAATAAGCTTCCAACCAGAAAGATTGTACTCAATATATCAGAAATCACAAACTTTGTAATACTAATACCGCAAGCCAGAAAACAATGGAACAATGACTTGAAAATGCTAATGTAAAATGGTTTCTAAAGCGTTAGGATAAAATCAAGACATTTTCAGATATGCAAATATCTTATACATAGTAGGAAAAAATGTAAACTAAAACCACTTTTTAAAACAATTTGGCATTATCATCTCAAATTGGACTGCATGTGCTACAACTCAGCAATTCCTCCTCTAGTCACATACCCTAAGAAAATTACACAAGTATTCTGGGAGGCAATACAGAAAGGTTCACAGCATCACTGTGGTTCTTAATAACAAGAGAAAAAAAAATATCAACTGACAGAAGAATGAATTAATAAAGTATAATATATAATATATTAGACCTATACACAACTCTTTGAATTTTAGACTTAATTTTTTGTTTTAAAATTTAGTTGAAATGTTTTCTTTCAGCATGTGTATAGAGTTGTGTTACCATCACCACAAACAAAACTCAAAGCAGTTCCATCACAAAAAAAAAATACATTAGTAAACAAAAACTTTATCTTTTGGGGAATGTCATAAAAATGGAATCATAAATATCTAATCTTTATGACTGACCTCTTTCACTCTGCATAATCCCTGTGCAACTCATTCAATTAAAAAAATAAAACAAAACCTGATCAGCAATCCAAAGAGATCATGGTGGCCTGCTACCCTTATACTTTAAGAGATATTTAGAATCGTTAATACGCATAGTTGGTGACTACTGAAAATAAATTAGCAAAATTCTAACTTCATATGATTGATAGCATTTAGACCAAAAAAAAAAAAATGCGAAAGCAAGAACAGATTGGAGGAGAATGGAAGATAATGAGTTTCCCCTAGATAAAGAATATTATTTATTAGACTAGAGATAGTAATACTTCCTCTGTGCCACCCACCATACATAGGACATACTAGAATTTCTGTACTTGAAACACTAACTGTGACCATAAACTCTTGAAGAAGCACTCAACCTTTGCACTCAACAAAGTACTCAATAAGTTTTTCATGACTTGAAAGTGAATTTCTTTCTGCATAAACTCAAATTAGGCTGCATAAACTCAAATTAGGCTCCATAACTCATATGTTGTTCCCATTACCCATACTATAGATTAACTTCACTAAAACATGTTTACTCTTAAGGTCTCAGTAGTTTCCCAAATACAGAAGCAAATAATAAATCTTAACCTTGACTTCAAGTTACTCAACCTCAGGTATACATACATCTGCAGGCAGATGAAGTACTACCAGAAGATACAGAGCCACAGATGGTGTTTTTAAAAAGAAAGAATATCTCAACCTTTCTCCCCTAAGGAACTGGAAAAAGAATAGAAAATTAAACCTAAGACAAGCAAAGAAAGAAAAGGATAAAGATTAAAAACTGGGGATGCCAGGATGACTTAGCAAGTTGAGCACTCATTTTTGCAGCCCCAAGTTCCGAGGATCAAGTTCTGGCCCCAGCCCGTGCAGATCCATATGCTGAACTGTGGTGTGCTTCCCATGGTGTGTGTGTGGAGGGTGGGGGGTGGGGGGGGTGTTAGTTCCTGCCTGGGTGAGCTTCCATATAGGAGGCCCCCAGTTCAGCCACCAACTCACAGGCGCATGCCTCCCATGACGGGGGCACCCAGCCCAGTTCCCGGCCTGCATGGCTCTGTGCCCACCTGTGTGAAATAAAACTATGTCGAAAAACTAATGACATACAACTATGGAGGCTGCTCTGGGCCCTCCCCGTTCTCTCTGTGTCTCTCTGTCTAAAAAAATAAAATAAATCTTAAAAAAAAAAAAAGATTAAAATTGAAGTAAATGAAACAGAAAATAGAGAAAATCGACAAAAACAAAAGTTGGTTACTTGAAAACATCAATAAAATTGACAGACCTTCAGCTATTAACCAAGATGAGCAAGTGGGGGGGAGAGAGAGAGACTCAAATTACTAAAATCAAAAATGAAAGACGGGACATCACTGCCAACCTTATAAAAATAAAAAAGATTATAAGAGGACACTAGGAACAACTATATACCAACAAATTAGATGACATATAAACTGAATAAATTCCTAGAAAGACACAAATTACTAAAGAAATAGAACATCTGAATATGCCTATAACAAGTAAAAAAAAATTCAAATTAGTCATTTTAAAACTTCCCACAACAAACAGCATAGCTCAGAGAAAGTACAAGGCAGATGGCTTCTCTGGAGGATCTTACCAAATATTTAAAGAGGAATTAATATCAATCTTTCATATACTCTTGCAAAAAATAAAAAGAACACTTTCCAGCTAATCCTGTAAGACTAGTATTACTCTAATACTAAAATGTGACAAAGAAACCACAAGAAAGCTATAGACCAATATCTTTTCATTAATACAAACACAAGAATCCTCAACAAAATGTTACCAAACCAAACTCAGCAAGATTTTTTTTTTAATTGATTATGCAACATTACCAAGTACTACTTATCCCAGAAATTGCAAGGTTGGTTCAACATATGAAAATCAATTAATGTAATATACAACATTAATAAAGGATTAAAACAACACAATAATGACAGTATATGAGGGCTGTCTGGAAAAAATCTAGCCATTGTCAATATAAAGAAAACAGTTACATGGCTGGATACTTTCTGGACAGACCTCATATACAGAAAAAAGCATTTGACAATGTCTAGTAATCCTTTCTGACAAAAACACTCAAAACCTAAAAATAGAAGTGAACTTTATCAACCTGATAAAGGTTACCTGTGAAAAACTCATCATAAACTAGCATCATAATTATGATGTGAAAGACTGAAAACTCTCCTCCAAAATGCGGAACAAGACAAAGATGTCAACTATTGCCGATTCTATTTAACACTGTAGTAGAGGTACCAATCAAGACAATTTGGCAAAATACTAATAATAAAATTAGTAGTAATAACAATAAATAAGTCATCCAGATTGGAAAGTAAAAAAATACAAATGGCTAACAGATATATTTAAAAATGCTCACCTTCACTAGCCATTAGGGAAATACAAATAAAAACAACAATGAGATACTACCTCACACCTGTTAGAATGGCTATAATCAACAAGAAAAGTAATAAGTGTTGGAGAGGCTGTGGAGAAAAAGTAACCCTCATACCTTGCTGGTAGGAATGTAAATTGGTACAGCCATGATGAAAAACAGCATGGAGGTTCCTTTAAAAAATTAAGAACAGAACTACCACATGACCACCAATCCCTTCTAGGTGTATACCCCAAAAATATGAAAACATTTACCTATGAAGATTTATGTACCCCCATGTTCATTGCAGCATTATTCACACTGTGGCCAAGACGGAAACAACCGACGTGTCCTTTTATAGATGACTGAATAAGGAAGATGTGGTACATATAAACAATGAATTATTACCAGACCATAAGAAAAGATGGAAATACTGAATTTGTGACAATATGGATGAGTCTTGAGATTATCATGCTAAGCAAAACAAGTCAGAAAGTCAAAAACCATAATTTCAAAAAAAAACAAACTCAAGGGAAGCCGGGATGGCTCAGTGGGTTGGGCGCTCACTTTGCAGCCCCAGGGACTGAGGATCGAATCCCGGCCCTGGCCCGTGTGGGCCCATGTGCTGAGCTGGGGAATGCCTCGGGTTCGGTTCTCACTGAGGTGAGACTCCTGCCCAGTTCCTGCCCTGTGCAGCCCCGTGCCCACCAGTGGAGTGAAACTATGTGGAAAAACCAATGATGTACAACTATGGAGACTGTTCTGGGCCCTCCCCCTTCTCTCTGTCTCTGTCTCTGTACCTCTCTCTCTCTCTCTCTCTCTGTCAAAACAATAAAAATAAATCTTTAAAAAAAAAACAAAAAACTCAGACACAGAAAACAGTTTAGTAGTTACTAGAGTGTAAAGAGGGAAGAGAGTAATAAAAGAGAGTAAAATGGGTCAAATATACAAGGGCTTGAAGAAGTTGTGGCACATTTACACAATGGAATACTACTCAGCAGTAAGAAAAGATGAAATATAGCAATTTGTGACAACATGGATGGACCCTAAAAACATCCTATTAAGCTAAGTAAGTCAGACAGAAAGAAACATGTGACCTCACATATAGGTGGAATATAAAACTGAAAGTAACAAAGAAACTAAAATGCATGGACACAGACACAGTCAGTGGGGTTTGGTGGTTGCCTGGGCATGGGGAGGTGGTGGGGAGGGCTGGGGGGACATGCGGAGGGGGGCGTCAAATGTAAAAAAATAATGATTAAAAAAATGTGTATATATATATTATACACACATATACATATACATACACATACACACACACACACACACACACACACACATATACCGGTACACAAGGGCTGTCAGGAAAGTATCCAGCCATGTAATACAAAAAAACAGAAGTATTTATGATTTTTTTCTGGACAACCTTCAAATGATGATGGAAGGAGAGCTAACTTTGGGGGGTGAACACACAATGCAATATATAAATGAAGGATTGTAGAATTATACACTTGAAACCTATATAATTTTACAAACCAATATCACCCCAATAAATTTAATAAAAAAAATTTTTTTAAGAAATGAAAGGTACAACAATATGCCTGTCCGGAAAGGGACATAATGAGCCAAAGAAGCCAGGCATAAAAGATTCATATTGTATGATTCCATTACAAAAATAGGACAATGTGAACCTATAATTTTTACCAACCAATGTCACCCCAATAAATTTAACAATTAATAAAAAAAAAAATAGGACAATGTAATCTGTTGTGTAAGGAGCCAAGATAGTGGCTACTTCTGAGAAGAAAGGAATAGGTAAGTATTGAGAAGAGGCATAAAACAGCTTTGAGGGCTTAACATGGTGTGAGTAACATTTGGTTACTCATGGTGTGTGTTCACATGTGAACACATGGTGTGTGTTCATTTGGTTATAATTAATTGAGTTGTACATTTATGATTTGTGTACTTTTGAGCATGTCGTATTTTAACTAAAAGTTTAAAACTGAAGAAATGATTATAATAGTTTATACTGCAAAGGATTGCAATAAGGATTAAAGAGTTAACATATGTAAAGTACTTAGAATAGTACCTGATACAAAAAGGAAGTACCATTTAAGTGTTTGGAATTATTCCATTATTTACTTTTTAAAAGTGTGTACATACATACATTTTAATATACACATAGAAGCTGTAACAGCAGCTATCTGAGCTGGGTGAGGGGTAAGTGGAGATACACTTAGAGGGAATGAGTTCAGAGGTTTCCACAAGTATTACTTTCATAATTTTTTAAAAGCCATAGGATTTTTAAAAATTAAGTATACTATATTGGCCTACACCATGTATATGCATACATCTATATAAGCCTTCCATCAATTCTAAAATTTACTTTCCTCTATTTGAAATGACAGAAAGCAACACTGCTAAATCTTTTAACACACTCATCCTCAGAACAGAATTCTGAGTCTCCATTTAGATGAAAACCAGCTACTGTATTTATAAATCAGAGCTACTGGGTTATCTTTTTGGGGTAATCTTTTTGCATTGCTAGATAAGAGCAC
This sequence comes from Craseonycteris thonglongyai, assembly GCA_004027555.1. NCBI lineage: Eukaryota > Metazoa > Chordata > Mammalia > Chiroptera > Craseonycteridae > Craseonycteris > Craseonycteris thonglongyai. Next base: position 5,861 of record PVKE010009512.1, read on the forward strand.
TTCAAGTTAGAGACCATCTTTTTAAATGCGTTTCATATGCACAACAGGGAAAGTGAAATTTTAAAGTGGGTGAATGTGCCTTAATATAAAGATAAACTAGGTATCCCAACTGAGTCCCAAACAGGTTTCAAGCATGAGGTTGTGAGGGAAGCACCTAATGTCTGGTGAGTCAGGAGAAGAACAAAGAGGTGGTATGTAGTGTGGGAAAAGGAGAAGCTAAGGGTAGAGGCATGGAGACTAGATGGAAGAGGACATCAAGGAATCTATCCTGGCCACAGAGACAGTGAATTATTAGGGAGAGATGCAGGCAGAAGAGGTGAGGAGCTTTCTCTCCAAGAATTTGAGACCCAGGAGCACAAGCAGTGTGTACAGCAGTTCTAGCACTGTTTTAGTGTACAGGTATCAAAAATCCCTGTTACAAAGGCAATTTTGAGAATTCTTAGTAATTACAAATTCATAAGACTAGAACAAAAAAGAATATTAACACACAGCACTAAAGTTTAGTTTCAGAACTTGTTTGGTCATTTAACTTATTGAAATAAAGAGTTTAAAAGAAAATGCAACCCAAGATATTAATTCCATATAACTTTATGAACTAATAAAATGTAATTGTGATTTCCTCAATCACATTTCCAACCTACAATCTCCAAATACCAGAGAAAAATACTGTCTCATATGTATCAAACTTAATCAGGTCATTTATAAAGCAATAATGCCTACCACAACACAGTATTTTCATACTGAAATTATACATAAATTCTGATCTCATGTGAGAAAAGATAAGTGTACTCATTTTACTGAAGCAGCAAATAGAAGGTAGTAAAGTGATTTGTTCACTATCATAATAGGTTTTTTCACATTAGGTACAATATTGCCTAGTTCCTCTGGAAATAAGTTCCATCATTCTTTTATCTAGTTTCTCCAAATCTAAAATCACTCTTAAATGCTCCTCCATTTACCTTCCTAAAATATCTTTGTCCCTTGATCAAAATGTTTCAATAACTCCCCGTGGCTCACAGAATAAGGGCTAAATGCCTTACTCTGGCATTCAAGGCCCTTCATACTCTCAGCCAAACCTATCTTCCCAACCTTCTCCCAATATCACAGGAGTTGGTCACAGTTCTCCAAAAACACCCTGCACAAGTTTCCAATTCATACCTCACTGTTTTCTACTGCCTGGATCTCCTCTCACACATTCAACTCACTCACAAAAATCCTATTTATACACTGAATCAAATCTCAGTTATTTCACCCTAAGGAATCTTCCCTAGTATCCCCAGGGTTTGAACTCCTAGGGCACATTCTACTTCTACCACATGTTTGACATTTACTATAGTTTTGTGGGCATGGTATACACATGCAACAGGTAGTCTTATCTCCTTACTATTATGTGTGCCCAGCACTCCTAATCCTCTCCTTTCACAGAAACTCTCTCACTCTATGTGATTTCAGTGGGGCTGTCACTCAACCACAGGTGGACATGTGAAATAGTTTGGGCCATACTATTCATTCCCTGAAATCTTCCCAACAGGAAATAGCTCTTTCCTATTCCATCATGTGCTGTAAAGATGCAATCCAGGGCTGCCAGGAGCAGTTCCTCAATAATGAAAGGAGTAAATTTAAAAAGTTAATGACTGCAAAAAACAGTCCAACGCATAGACATATGCCAAAATATAAGAAGGAGATATGGAGCCCCTGATATTGTGAGGCCCTGATCCCACTCTAAGCTGAGGCCAGACCCATTCATACCTTTTACAGTTATACAAACCAATAAATTCTTCTTTTTGCTTCAGTATGAGATGGATTTCCATTAGTTATAATTGAAAGAATTATTTGTATAAACTCCTGAAGAACAGGAATGTTTGTTTCTTCCATTAAATCTCCACATGGCAGGCAACTGACAAATATATCTAAACCTATTCCTATCTTCTGGTGGTTTTTCCAAAATTCAGTGATTTAGGAGAAAAAGCACTGTACAGGAAATCAGGATCTGAATTCAAGGCTCACACAGCTAAACTGACTATTGAGTGACCTTGACCAAGGCACTACACGTCTCTGACCTTTGTAATCCCACCTAAAAAATAAGAAAGTTGAGCTGCATCATTATGGTACTTTCTAGATCTAAATTCCATGAACATATAATTTTAGCTAAAAATTCTGTCTACTTGCACTTTTTCATCCACTATCATCATAAAATAAAGCTTCACAAATCTAATTTTCACAATCCTCTAGAATCTAGAGAGTGTCCAATCTTTTGGCTTCCCTTGGTTCCCATGGAAAAAGAACTGTTTTGGGACACACATAAAATACACTAACACTAACAATAACCGATCAGCTTTAAAAAATAAAAAGAAAGGTTGCAAAGACATCTCAAAATGTTTTAAGAAAGTTTACAAATCTGTGTTGGGCCACATTCAAAGCCATCCTGGGCCACATTCAAAACCATCCTGGGCCACATGCAGCCCATGGGCTGCAAGCTGGACAAGCTTGCTCTAGAATTAAGGATCTTGAAAGTAGGTAGACCTGTCTGTAACTTCTTCCTTCATTGTTCCCCAGAGCCTAGTACATACCATATCTTCAAAAAATGTGTACTGAATCAATAAAAGAATTCAATGAGGTATCTTAATTTTTCAGTTAAACTTATTTTTTTAACAACTTATGTTTTTAATACCTCAAAAAAAATTCCTCTTACACTTTTGTCAAGAAGCAAAGTTTGGGAAGCTGGGATGGCTCAGCGGGTTAAGCGCTATAGCTTTGCAGCTCCAGAGCCCAAGGATCAAATCCTGGGCCCAGCCCATGTGGACCCATATGCTGAACTAGGGTGTGCCTCCAGTTCAGTTCTTGCTGGGGCCTATGCAGGAGGCTCCCAGCCCAGTTCTTGCCCTGAATAGCATCGTGCCCACCTGTGGAGTAAAACTATATGGAAAACTAATGCTGTCAACTATAGAGACTGCTCTGGGCCCTCCCCTTTCTCTCTGTCTCTCTCTGTCACAAAAATAAAAACAAATCTTTGAAGAAGCAAAGTTTAACTTTCTGTTCCCTCTGTGGTCAATAAAACAACTATAGCTAATACCATCTTGCCAATCCTAATCATAACTAAAAGTAATTTCAAATTCTGTAGTTTTAGGGCTGAACTATTCTTAAACAATGTCTATTAAATTATATCTTCATATTAAATCTGTTGAAATACTTCCACTAATCTCCAACCACTACAACCACATGAATTTCTTTCTCCCAACATTGGAATTTATTTTAAATTACACAGTCTCTATGACGTGAACAGAGAGTATCCAACTCAAACATCTCTAAGTGAAAGTGAGAACCACTCCAATGTGTTGATTCAAGAAGATTAGACTGACTTAAAATAATTTATTTTGCCATTCAACTTTCAAATCATTTTCATTTGATGAGTGGATTCTGGTAAGAACCATATAATAAATATCGCTGGGTGATGAGATCTGGACTAAGTAAAACTTTTTCTTTCTATTCATCTCTAATTACTATTTTTCAAACAACATGTTACCTTGCACAATATAAAGTTATTTTTTAAATTTATATAAATAAGTTTTTAGTATCTTGACTTTGAGTATTAACTAATATGGTTAAGAAAGATAAATGAGAATTGGGGAAGAACACAGACCTACCAGCAAAAAGGGGACTAAATACTGAGAAAAAAGAAGAGATAAAATGCCCAGATTCACATGATACGTACTTTTACAAATACAAATCACACACAGAGCAGAGCTTAGGCTAAGTGAAACAGACGCTAATCTTACTATGAAAGAAAGAAAAAAAGTGAGTATGAAAAATCCACAGCTAGCATCATACTCAATAGTGAAACACTATAAGCTTCTCCCCCAAAGATCAGGAACAAGACAAGGACGCCAGCTTTCACCTAGTCAACATGATCCTAGAAATTCCAGCCAAAGCAATAAGACAAGAAAAAGAAACAAAAGACATTCAAGTTGGAAAGGAAGATGTAAAATTATCTTTCTTCGTAGATGACACAATCTTATATGTAGAAAACCTTAAGAATTCATACCCCTCCTTTAAATAAAAAAATTTAAAAAAAAACATTAGAACTAACAGAGGAACTCGGCAGTTATAGGATCTAAAATAAACAAGCAAAAAAGAAAAAAAAAGTTGTATTTCTATACACTAACAATGAATATGAAAAAATTAAGAAAACCATTCCATTTACAATAGTACCATAAAAATAAAATACTTAGATATATATTTAACCAAAAAGGTGAAAGACTTGTACACCGAAAATTATAACACTATCGGAAAAAAATTAAAAAAACAGTAAAAAATAATAATACTAAATAGATACCTCATTTAAAGTACAGAGACCAGAATGGGGAGCTCTCATGCCCTGTGTCAATCAAGAAGCACAACAGGGGAAACTGCAATAGCCCTTCCAACATTCTTTCCTCCTTTATAAAAGAGTTTCTTCTTTTTTATTTTAGTAAACTTGCACATGGCCCACATGGTTGCACATGTGCTGGATTGCACTTCCTTATTGTTCCTGAATAAATCCATTTTGCTGAATAAATATCTGGCTGACTTTTTGTTTAAGGTCAATGTATTTGATGGCCCATACAGATCCAAAGAAGACCCCTGATAGCTCCAAGACTGGTAAGCAAGCAAGTGAGCAGTTTTCTCACTGACCCTGGAGTTTGAGGGTTAAGTTTGCTTCTGGATCTGAGCTTCTGCTCTCTTTATATTTTGAAGCTCTCCAGGCTCCATTCTGGATCTGTTTAAGGCTTTTTCCTTTTCTGTTAATAGGCTTGTTTATTTGCAAGTACTAATTTTTTTCTTTTTCTTTTTTTTTTTTTTTTTGGCATTGTGTGCCAGACTCCTTCAAATTAGGTAGCTTCTTGAGACTATGCTAGCCTTCAGTCTAATTCCCTTAGGAACAAAACTGTTTCTACTGAAACTATGCTGGCCTTCAATCTGGTTCTAAATCAGACTGTCTCACTAAAACCGTGCTAAAGCCCTCAACCTGACTTATTCCAGAGCAAGTTGTTCTGCTAGAACTGTACTGTTCAGCCTCAACCTGACTCCTTCAGGACCTGGATGTTTCTCTAAAACTGGCTGCTTCAACCTTTAGCCTGACTCCTTCAGCATCAGATTGTTTCTCTGAAACTGTCCTACTTCAGCCTTCAGCCCAACTCCTTCAGGATCAGACTGTTCTTACTGGGACTGGCTGGTATTTGGCCTGTAGGCTGTCTGGGCTTTTGCTCAAGCAAAAAGCCTCTGAAAAATGGGATCCCAGTTATCTAAATACATTCAGGGCACCCCTCCTACTGGAAGCCCTGCATTTTTTGTTTAAAAACTGTGTTGTGGTCTTTCCTCATGTACACTCCTAACTAAAATGAACTGATTTGACTAAAAGTAATTTAGAATATTAATGGCCATTATGGAAAACTTCTGAAATCCCAAAACTTACTTTTCTTTAAACCAAACTGGACAACCATAGCTTTGAAATTGGTAGAACAAAATAGAATGCATATTTCAATTGGTATTTCAAGGCTTACCCATGTTACCACGAATCTAAAATTGCCTCTTGGCAAAATAAAGTGTTTTAAAGTAACGGAGGCAAATAAGCACTTAAAGAAAGAAAAATGGCTTCCAAAGCCTCATGTTTTATTTCCCTCAGCTTGTCTCCAGCTTCGCCTCTTCCTCCTCTGAACCTTTCTTTACTCCCTTCCTCCTTTGAGTTTATCAGTACCTGTCCCTTTAAAGTTAAGCCTTCTGAGGACCCTAATATACCCCAAGTTATTTATGTTCCCTGGACTAAAGTGAAATTGCAAACCATTGTTAAAGTTTCCTAGAGTAGGGAAGCCGGGATGGCTCAGTGGGTTAAGTGCTCACTTTGCAGCCCCGGGAACCGAGGATCGAACCCCGGCCCCGGGCCCATGTGGACCCATATGCTGAACTGGGAAGTGCCCCCAGTTCGGTTCTCACCAGGGTGAGACCCCAGCCCAGTCCTGCCCTGTGCAGCCCTACACCCACCTGTGGAATGAAACTATGTGGAAAAACCAATGATGTGCAACTATGGAGGCTGCTCTGGGCCCTCCCCCTTCTCTCTGTCTCTGTATCTCTCTATCTCTCTCTCTCTGTCAAAAACAATAAAAAAATTAATAAATCTTAAAAAAAAAAAGTTTCCTAGAGTAACTGAGGATCCTCATAGATTTGGTGAGGAATTTAATAGTATTCAAACTCAACAGCCTGGTTTCTCTGACCTATATCAGCTAGTTCATATGCATGTCAATTAAAGTCAGTCTTGGCTTTGGATGAAACTTGCCTGATAGGAATATCCTGAAAGGGACTTAGAAAAACCAACCCCTAATTTTTGGCAAAATGCTAGAACACTCACTGGAGACCTCCACCAAGCAATTACAGTAGCCTTTCCTAAGCCTGCTTATTGGAACAGAATTCAGGCTTATTCACAAAAGCCTGATGAAACTGTTCCTAATTAGTATACATGACCTCAGGTTGTTTTCAAGGAAAATTCTAGTCTTCCTTCAGGTGTTGATTCAACTCATGAAGCCTTTAACTCTATGTTTATTAACAAGCTGAACCGAGATCTTTCTTTTAGTTAAAAGGAGCAGGAGACCATGTCTACTGTAGATTTGGTTAATTTAGCAAATCAACTTTCTCACACCCTAGAGTCACCTAGAAGTAAAAGAGCTAAAATCTTAATTTTTAACTCTGGCATATAAAGGCCCCTACACAAAACTCAAAACCTCCTAGCTTCTGCCATTATTGCAAAGAGCCAGGACACTGGAAAAAAGATTGTCACAATTTAAGCATTTCAGGGGCTTTCAGCCTTCTAAACAGCCCTTCCAATGTTCTCATCCTTAATGACATGGCTCCAAAGAACTACATGGGCTTTTTCCAATCTTCCCTCTTAATCAACTTAGAGAAACCACTCTCTAGATTGGAAATGAATCTCTGTCCTTAGTGACACTGTAGCCACAATCTCGATGCTAAACCTCACTGCTATAAAGCAGCCCTTTCCTTGAAGTACTAAGTTTAAATAGTGGAGATCACAAATAAATAGGAACAGTTTCCTGTCTCTGAACCTTCCCCTTTTTGTTTAGGCCTTTTGAGAAATACTGAGCATTTCTCCTTTGTTTCTCCTCTCCTACTTATTTATTAGGGAAAAAAATCCTTTAAAAAGTATCATGCTAGAATTTCATTCTCCCAAAACAAGAAATAATTCTACAGTTTGACAGTAAGCATCAAAATAACCAATCAGGGGAATGTCAGGATGGCTCAGCGGGTTAAGCGTTCACTTTGCAGCCCCAGGGTCCAAGGATCAAATCCCGGCCCCAGCCCGTGCAAACCTATATGCCCAACTGGGGTGGCCCCCAGTCCAGTTGTCACTGGCGAGAGCTTCCCATGTGGGAGGCCCGTGGGAGGCCCCCAGCTCATGGAGGTGTGCCTCCCATGCGGGAGGCCCCCAACCGGTTCCTGTCCTGCATAGCCCCCCACTAACCTATGTGGAATGAAACTATGTTGAAAACTGATGATGTACAACTATGGAGACTGCTATGGGCCCTCCCCCTTCTCTCTGTCTCTGTCTCTCTCTGTGTCAAAAATAAAATAAACCTTAAAAAAAATAGCCATTCAGGTGAACTAAATGACCCTTCAACAACTTTTATTTGCTTCCTTTCTGATGGTGCTATATCTGAGAGCACTAATCATTTGTCCCTATTGGATCAGCTGCTATCATCTTCATAGGCAAAATCTTCAACTAATATTGGCAGAATTCACAGTGTACCTCCTATCAAGATTCAAACAGATCCCTCAAAAACCCTTCTCAGAATCAATCAATACCCCATAAATAAAAAGGCCCTCAAGGCATAAAGTATAAATAGATTACAAAACTCAGAGGGTCTCATTATCTCCAGCACTAGTCCCTGTAACTTTCCCATTTTACCTGTTAGAAAACCCATTAACCCTGATACTCTTCTCCCTTCCATTATCGACAAAGTCCCTCATAACTGCTTAACACTGACAGATCATCTCCTGACCCCTCATAAAGATCTGCAGGAAACTCCTTTGGGTAACACAGATTTTTCATGGTTTACTGATGATGGTTTATATTTAAAGGGTTAAAATGGTAAGGACTGTGTTGGGTATGCTACTATAACTCCTTTTGAAGTTACCAAGGCAGCACCTTTGCCTTTAGCTACTTCAGCCCAACAGGCTCAATTATACGAGGTCTGACAATTAAATTCACAAACTTGCCACCATACCCTTATGTTGGCAGCACTGTACAAATAACTTGGTAAGGTTTCATAATCTTGGTATATATTAGTGTCTCACAGCTGTGTTCATGTCAACACGTGGTGGTATCATGATGAGTGGTGGTCATTATTATTGTTGCGTGTTTTTGTGTGCTGTCAAGAGAATGTCAGAACTTGAATTAGAGCAATGAACAAACATTAAATTTCTTGTTAAACTTGGCAAGAGTGGAAGTGAAATCAGGGACATGTTAGTCCAAGTTTATAGGGATAATGCCATGAAGAAAACAGCAGTGTACAAATGGATTACATGTTTTTATGAGGGAAGAGAAAGCACCACTGATAAAGAGAGGTCAGGATGGCCAGTAACAAGCAGAACTGATGAAAATATTGCAAAAATTTGCCAAATTATGTGTCAAAATTGTCGGCTGACTGTGAGAAGCATAGCAGACCAAATAAACATCGATAGAGAAACAGTTAAAAAAATCCTGGCATAAGAAAGGTATGTGCAAAAATGGTCCCAAAGGAGCTCACTGATGAACAAAAGTAAAGGAGAACTGAGGTTTGCCAAGACCTTTTGGAGAAACAAGACGATGTTTTGGGGTGTGTTGTCACTGATGATGAAACAGGGGTGTACTAACACAATCCTGAAACAAAGTGTCAAAGTGCACAACAGAAGTTAGCTAATTCTCCATGGCCTAAAAAGTTCTATCAGTCCAAATCAAGAGAGTTAAAATAATGTTGCTAATCTTGTTTGCTATTAGAGGGATTGTTCATTATGAATTTGTACCAACTTAACAATCAACCAAGCTAACTATATGGAAGAACTGCAAAGGCTGCATAAAAAAATTGGACAAAAAAACCTGAACTCACCAACAACTCATGGCTCTTCCATCACGACAATGCACCAGCTCACACGGCACTGTCTGTGAAGGAGTTTTTAGCCAGTAAACAAATAACTGTAATGGAACACCTCCCCTATTCACCTGATCTGGCCCCCAATTTTTTTCTTTACCCAAAGATAAAGGAAATATTGAAAGGAAGACATTTTGACAACATTCAGGACACCAAGGGTAACACAATGACAGCTCTGAAGGTCATTCCATAAAAAAGAGTTCCTAAATTGCTTTGAAGGGTGGACTAGGCGCTGGCATCAGTGCATAGCTTCCCAGGGGGAGTACTTCGAAGATGGCTGTAATAATATTCAGAAATGAGGTATGTAGCACTTTTTCTAGGATGTGTTCGTGAACTTAATTGTCAGACCTCATATGCTCTTACTCAGGCTTGTTCTTTAGCCAAGAGCAAAATAGACAACATTTACATTACTAATACTAATAGTAGATATGTTTGGAGTAGTTCAGGATTTTGGAATGTTGTATAAGCAACATGGCTTCCTTACTTTCAGAAGAAATAAAATTAAAAACAGCCCATATGTTTAGGAGCTACTAGAGGCTATGCTTTTGCTTACTGCTTTAGCTATCATTAAGAGTCCTGGGAATTCTAACTTGACTCTTTGGAAGCTAAGGGTAATCACCTTGTTGACATTACCTCAAGGAACTAGCAGTAGTCAAATCTCTATTATGCTCCAAAGGAATATTTCTCCAACTGATAACTTAGAAAAACTGGCTAGAGAAGCCCAACTGTCCTCAGAAAAAGAAAAATAAGATTGGAAATCCAAGCATTGTGGTCTGATATACAGTCATGCACTACATAATGATGTTTTGGCCAACAACAGACCAAACCTATGGCAACGGTCCCATAGAGTATAATGCAGCTGAAAAATTCCTATTATCTAGTGAGATCATAGCCTTCGTAACATAACAGCACAACACATTACTCACATGTTTGTGGTGAGGTTGTGTTAAACAAACCTACTACACTGCCAGTCATATAAAAGTATAGCACGTACAATTACATATAGTACATATTTGACAATAAATAACTACATTACCAATTTATGTATTTGCTACACAATACTTTTTATTGTTGTTTTACAGTGTACTCTTTCTATTCATAAAAGAAGATTGCTGTAAAACAAAATGGCATGTTATACCAGCAGCAGCTTCATACATCTACTGTTTACCATGTCTCTTGATTGTATCATTTTCTCTTCTGCTGATTTAATCTTGTGTTCTTTTGTACAGTAACTAGCTATACAGGCTTATAGCCTAGGAGCAATAGCCTGTACCATATATTCTAGGTATGTAATAGGCTATACCCTATAGGTCTGTGTAAGTACACTCTATGATGTTTGTTTGCACAATGACAAAATTACCTAATGCTGCATTTCTCAGAACTTATCCCTGTTGTTAATTAGGGCATGACTGTAAAGAGAGAGCTCTGGTTTGAACCAAAATGAAGTACCTGGCTTCAGGGCAAGGGTGGAAGGAGTAGCATTTTCCCATACAGAAGTACTGAAAGATGCCATTGTTCCTTTGTTGAGCCCTCCCCCAACACCTGCAGGCCCAAGTCTGAGTCTCTATAAACCTGGCTAACACCCTCTGCCCTGCCCTGGTGGTTCCCTGAGACTCTGCCCCATCCAACTTGTGGGCCCACCTAAGGCATTTACAAAAACTTTTCCATACAAACAGCTGTCTCAGTTCATAGTATGGAGTTTCCTAAAATCTTCCAAAGGTTCACAAACACCAGACAAGAAGACTTTAGCCTTGCCATGCCCCGTAACTCTTGCTAAGCGGCCCCAAGCCCAGCACTAGTAGCAGCCAGCCTTAACCTCTCCCAGGTGACTGCAAGCCATCTGCAGATTACTTTGTAGCTCATACCAGGTGGCCCCAGGCTAGGTACAGGTAGTGACTGACCTTGACCTGCACTGTAGCCCCTCTCAAGAGTCCCTAAGACCAACACACCTGATGACCAGCTACAGGCCACACCAGAGCACCACCCAACCATTTCCACAAACAACACACCCAAAGGGTAGATTTGGCAGGCACCAGAGCCCCATTAAAGCAAATCCTGCTCCATGGGGTCAGCCCCTGCACATAGCTCTTCCATTGTAGTCATAGCCATGCCTCATAGCCAATTAGCCTGAGGGTCAATCCCTACAATGACATGCCAACAAAATCAAAGCTCAAATACAACAGGAGGACACACAACCTAAACAGGGACACATGTGAAGCACCTGGCTCAGGTGACCAGGAAGACTGAGCCCCAAAGAATATCTACTACATAAAGCCACTCTACCAAGACGGGGAGAAGTAGATCTACGTAATATGAGGGAGCACCCTCCCCACAAAAAAACAAAATTATCTTCTGAAGGTGGGCCCCTAGTAGTACAGTCTTCCCCCACTAGGTGAGTGTTCTAGGAACCCATCTGCATCAGTATACCCACTGGTGTGGTTGTGAGAGGCTGCGTTCAGGTTCAGTTAATTTTTTTCAAGACTCTTTCAACACGTTTGCCCATTTCATGAACAACATTCAGCATGACAATGCACCTGTCCACACCACCCTGAGTGTTCAGCAGTTTTTGACCAAAAACAGCATGACCCCCATACCTCACCCTCCCTATTCACCTGATCTCACCCTGAGTGACATTTTTGTTTCCCTGAAATTGAAAAAAAAGTACTCAAAGGGAAATATTTTACTGATGTAAAAATGCAACAAAAAATGGCAGAAGCACTAAAAAGCATCAAGACTGACAAGTTCAAAACTGTTTTGAGCAGTGGAAAAAGTGTCTTGATAGGTACACTGCATCAAATGGAGAGTACTTTGAAGGTGACTAAAGTTTAAACATACAAGAATACACAATTTTTAATAATTAAATTCTGGGTTGTTTTGGGGGGTTTTGGGGGGGGGGATCCTGCCTCATACAATAACTAAAATGAAGAATACATTAGAGGGGGAAGGCCGGGATAGCTCAGCATTTGAACACTTGTCTCACGGTCAACAGATACAGGGTTCGACTCATAGCCTGGGTCAGGTGGCCCCATGTGCTAAACTGTGGTACAGCTGGTAACTGCCAAGATAGCTCAGCAACAAAGGTTTTCACCTCCCATGCAGGAGGCCCTGGTTCGGTTCATACCCCATGCAGCCCCATGTCCACCTGTGTGGAATTAAACCATGTCACAACTGATGGTGTGCAACTATGGAGACTGCTCTGGGCCCTCCCCCGTTCTCTCTCTCTCTCTCTCTCTCTCTCTCTCTCTCTCTCTCTCTCTGTCAACTTCTCTCAAACAACAAAATAAAAATGAAATCTTAAAAAAAGAAAAAGATATTAGAGGAAATCAATAGTGAATTAGATGAAGCAGAGGATCAAATAGCCATTTGGAAGACAAGGTAGCTGAAAACACCCAATCAAAACCAAAGAAATAAAAGTGAATCAAAATAAATGAGGACAGTTTAAGAGGCCTCTGTGTATCAACATTCACATCATAGGGGTACCGGAGGGCAAGGAATTGAAAACCTATTTGAAGAAATAATAACAGAAAAATTCCTCAACCTGGTGAAAGAAAGAAACATACAAGTCCAGGAAATGCAGAGCCCCATACAAGATGAACCCAAAGATGCCTACACCAAGATGCATCATAATTAAAATGCCAAAGGCTAAAGACAAAGTGAGTCTTAAAAGCAAGCAGTTAGGTACCTACAAGGGAGCTCCCATAAGACTGTCAGATGATTTCTCAACAGAAACTTTACAAGTCAGAAGGGATCCACAAAACATTAAAAATGATGAAAAGCAAATACTTACAACCAAGATTACTTTACCCAGCAAGGCCATCATTTAGAATCGAAGGACAAAGAATTTCCCAGATAAAAAAAACACTAAAGAAGTTCATCACCATCAAACCAGTATTATAAAAAATGTTAAAGATACTTCTTTAAGGAGGAAAAAAAAATACAAATGAAATAGCAATAACTGCATACCTATCAATAATTACTTTAAATGTAAATGGATTAAATGCTCTGATCAAAGACATAGGGTGGTTAAATTAATAACAAGACCCATATATATATATGCTGCCTGTAAGAGACCCACTTCAGATCAAGACACACACAGACTGAAAAAGTAAAGGGATGGAAAAAGATATTTCATGCAAGTAAAATTGAAAAAAAAAATGGGGTAGCAATACTTATATCAGACAAAATAGACTTTAAAAGAAAGGACAAGTGACAAAACCTAGCAATTCCACTTCTGCATATTTATCTGAAGAAACCAAAAATAATGTTCACTGCTGCATTACTTACAATGCCAAGATATCTTCACTGCAGTATTATTTATAATAGCCAAGAAAGATATGGAAGCAACCTAAGTGTCAATAGAAGAATGGATAAAGATGCGGTATATATGTACAATGAAATAATACTCAACCATAAAAAAGCATGATATCTTGCCATTTGCAACAACATGGATGGACCCAAAGGGGATTACATTAAGTGAAATAGTCAGAGAAAGACAAATGTCATGATTTCATTTACATATGGAATCTAAAAACAAAATAAACAAATAACACAAAAATAAACAAATACAGAGGACATTTTGATGTTTGCCAGATAAGAGGGTGGTTGGATCTAAAAGGGGAAGGAATTAAGATGTACAAATTGCCAGTTATAAAAACAGTCATGGAGATGTAAAGTACAGCATAGGGAATACAGTCAATGATATTTTAATAACTATGTTTGGTGTCACATGGGTGTCACACTAGATTAGGGTGATCACTTTGTTAAGTGGTATAAATGTCTAATCACTATGTTGTACACCAGAAATTAATATAATATTGTATGTCAACTATAATTAGGGCCAAGTTAAAAAAAAACAAAACTATAATTAAAAATTTTTTAAAGGAATCTTAAAAAATAATAATTAAAAAAAAAACAGCAATTAAGTATTGGCAAGGAGATAGAAAAGTTGGAGTTCTTCTGCATTGCTGGTGGGAATGTAAAATGGTGCAGGCACTGAAGAAAACAGTATGGCAGTTCCTCTAAAAGCTAAACATAGAATTACCATATGATAAACCATTCTATTTCTAGATATATACCCAAAGGATTTGAAAACAAGGAGTCAAACAGATACTTGTACGTCAATCTTCATCGCAGCTTTATTTGCAAGAGCTGCAAGGTAGAAACAACCCAAGGGTCCATCAACTGAGAATGGATAAACAAAACTGTGCCATATACATACAATGGAATATTTCTCCAAAGAAGATAAGGAAATGGCCAATAAGCATATAAAGATGCTTAACATCACTAATTATTAGGGAAATGAAAATCAAAACCACAATGAGATAGCATTTTACATTCATTAGGATGGGAACTATCAAAACCAGGAAAATAAGAAGTGTTAGTGAGGCTATGGAACCTTCATGGAATGCTGATGGTAATATAAAATGGTACAGCTGGTGTGGAAAACATTTTGACCATTTCTCAAAAACTTAAACATGGAATTATCATTTAATCCAGCAATTCTAATCCTAGGTATATACCAAAGAGAACTGAAAATAGGGACACAAATAGATACTTGCATACCTATCTTCACAGCAGCTTTACTCATAAGAGTCAAAAGATGGAAACAACTCAAGTATACATCAACAAATGAATGGATAAACAAATGTGATATATACACACATGATGGAATATTCAGTCACAAAAAGGAATAAAATTCTGATACATGTGACAATATAGATGAACCTTGAAAACATAACACCAAGTAACAGCCAGAAACAAAAGGACAAATATTGTACTATTCCATTTACATGAGGTACCGGTATCTAAAATAGTCAAATTCAGAGAGACAGAAAGAATAGATGTTACCAGGAGCTGCAGGGAGGGGGTAAAAAGTATATGTTTGAGATGATAAAGCTCAGGAAATAAATAGTAGTAACGGCTATACGACGATTGAATCTACTTAATGCCACCAATTAGTACACTTAAAATGGGTAAAATGTACATTTTATGTATACTTTATCATAATAAAAAGAATTTTTAAATATCAAGGTGAAGAATTAGCCAATTAAAACAGATTACATACCCAACACAGAAATCTGATATGGTTTCTAAGAAAGCTTTGGGGGACAAGTATCATTACCTACAGTCCTATAACACTGTCTCATTAGAACTTAAATACTTCAGTATGTTTAAATGTATCAGATTTTCTTTCAAAAGGTTCTTCCCTCTATCCATAGTGCTCCAAGTACCCCTAAGTACTTATTCCCTTTCCCATACCAAAAAAACAAAACCCCCTCTCTCCTGGCTTTCTTAATGACAGCAAGATGGCTGCGGCAGTACCAGATGTCATGTCTTCTACATGCACCCAGCCAAAAGTGGACACTGACCTCTGCACAGAACACCCTGCTTCAGGCTGTCACTCCCAGAGCACTGCCTCTGTTTCAAAGGAAGGCATCACTACAGAGCCCAGCCTTGATCATGAGTCAGGAAGGTCTTTTAATAGGATTGAGTCTATCTTAAAGGCGCTGAATCTCACTTCAAAGGAAAGGAAAGGAGCCACTTTCATTTCTCACACAGCTGATTACCCAGCTTGCCTTGAACAAGTTCAGGTCAGATTTAGCTTGCAAATATATGGGGGAGGGGCGGAAGCAAAAAGAAGTGAGAGGTTGGCGAAAGAGAAAAAGAAAAGGATGATATTCAAAGTAGCTACAGAGAAAAGAAATGTACAGAGACAGAAAGAATATTGAAATATATACCAGTATATACCATTTCAAGCCACTGACAATGAATCAAAAAGTCCCACATATCCCTCCAAATTCCCTGAAAGCATCACAGCCAGATGAGAAAGGGCACAAACAGAAGAACCACAAACTGAAATTAGTGATTTTCCTAGGAATTTCAGTAAGGAAGCAAACAAGTATCACTGTACTAACATCATAATCACTTGTTTTAACAGTATCAAATCATCAGAAAGTTCAGTTAAACAACTGATGCCCAAGAAATTGAACTGGTAGTAGAGAAAACTTTATTTTTGTAATGCTTGGGGATTTATTCCTCTCAACAGTGTATCGATTTTGAAATATTTGAAAATGTAAATCTGTTGCACTGTTATGGCAATAGTTAATTTCAAACAAACAACTACCAAGAAGTAAGAGATTAGGTAAATTATAGTACATCTATATTATGGAATAGCAGTCATTAAAACAATGAACATCCCAGACATAAAAAAATGTTCACTGTGTAACAGATTTAAAATAAGAGATTAAAGAATAAATTAAGAAATTATACCAACTTACACAGTATGGTCCTAAACTTATTTTAAATGCCTAGTTAAATGTATATACATAAAAAAGACTGAAAATATACACTAATATGTTGACAGCAGGTATGTCTGGGTAACAAAAATAAGATACACCTTTATTTTCTTTTTTGTGTATGTTTCTATATTTACAAACATTTCTATAATGAATGTGTATCTTATGTAATTAGAAAGAACATGTTACGTAGAAAAAGATAAAGCTTAAATGTATTTAACATATTGAATTCACAATACAAGGAAGAATAGAACACACTGTGTTTTAGAAAAAATTCCAACAAAATCTTTTCTTGGTGCTTTTAAAGGTTTAACCTTGAGTTCCACAGAAAAGTCACTCATTCAAAATACAGCTTCCCCAAAGATGTCAAATGAAAGAGGTACTGTTGCGGTATATTCAGACTGCATCCCAATTACCTGCTACAAGGTATCTGAATCATTATTGTGTTAACTGTGAAACTACACATGAGATGGATTCACACTGGACTCCAAAGGCTCCCACCCAAACTCAGTCATCTCAACTCAGCAATAAACCTTCCTAATAGACTCAAGAAAAAGAAAGGCCAACACAAAATACTGTAGTCATGATGTCACAAATATCTAACAACTAAATATTAGTAGATTTACAGCCTACCTTTTAAAATACTATCAAGATTTACAAAGCAAAATAAAACTCTTCACTAGGTTGGACTCCTAATTAAGTGTTTACTGATCACTCACTGTGTGCAAGGTCCTAGGGTTACAAACATCAAGACAAAGTTCCTTGTCCTGAAGAAGCTCAGTTCCCTGAGGCAAAGAGATGCAATTAAGCATGATCTAAAACAGTAAGTGCCAATACTACATGTTGGTCCAACTGCCACAGGCACAAGAAGCAGCGCTTATTAATATAGGGAAGAGCTGGGGAGGCATCAAAGATATGACACTTGAGCTTTTTAAGTTGGCATTCTCCAGTCAGGGAAAGGCAGTCACTGCATTCTTGTCATAACAATCTGAGCAAAGTGACAAAGGTAGGAGGAAAATTTCAGGCATGTCTGGAAAAGGGTGAGTTGGCCAGCATATCTAGATTGTAGGGACTATAGACAGAACGTCAAAAACAAAACTTAAGAGAAGTTTGGTGCCACCCTTCCTCCTGTACATGAAGATGAAAATGGGTTTGTCTTTTCAATGGTAAAATTTCTGTTACTCCCCACATAGACCTTTTAGGAGCACCTTTCCTCCCTAGCTGTAGAACATGGTTTAAATGGCCAGGAGGAGACCATCCTAACCCCACACACTATCAGGTTCGCAAAGGTAGCCCAGCTGGCACTGTCATAAAATTTCAATAAGTCATCAAAACAATATGCATTCAAAACACAACATAGCAAAATCTACTTGTTTATATGAGGGCTGTCCAGAAAGTATCCAGCCATGTACCCATTCTCATTGTACTGACAATGGCTACATATTTCCCAGACAGCTCTCTTAAATGTCTCTCTTCAGGAGTGTCCAACCCTTTGGCTTCCCTGAACCACACTGAAAGAAGAATTGTCTTGGGCCACAAATAAAAGACACTCACACTAATGATAGCTAATGAGTTAAAAAATAAAAAAATAAAAAGGTTTAATTTGCATTTCTCTAATTGCTAGTGATGTTGAGCATTTTTTTCATGTATCTGTTGGCTATTTGTATGTCTTCAGGAGAAACGTGCCCATTTAGGTCTTTTGCCCATTTTTTAATTGGATCTTTTTGTTGTTGTTGTTGAGTTGTATGAGTTCTTTAGATATTTTAGATATTAGTCCCTTATCAGAGGCATTGTTTGCCAATATTTTCTCCCATTCAGTTGGTTTCCTTTTTACTACAAAGAAGCAAAGACTCATGGACACAGTCAATATTTAGCAGTTACCTAAGGGTAAGGGGGGAGGTGGGTGGGAGAGATGGGTGGGGAGGAGTAGGGATGGGGAATCAAACATATGGTGATGGAAAGTGAGCTGATTCTGGGTGGTGAGTACATAATGCGATGTATAGACAATGTAATGTACAATTGTACACCTGGAAATAATGTAATTGGTATCAGTTAATGTCACTCCAATAAATTTAAAAAAAAAAAAAATCTCCTAATGTTTTAAGAATTTGTGTTGGGGCCACATTCAAAGCTGTCCTGGGCCACAGGTTGGACATATCTGCTCTAGATAGTAAATTTCTTGCAGATTCTGTCCAATATATTTATCAGCAACTTCCAAAAGACAGAAGATAGGTCTATCAATTGTGTAGATAAAGGTTCAAGGAAAATACAATGTAGAACCACCTTGTCCAGGGGAAGCCAGGATGGCTCAGTGGGCTAAGCACTCACTTTGCAGCCCCAGGGACCAAGGATCAAATTCTGGCCCCGGCTCGTGTGGACCCATGTGCTGAACTAGAGCATGCCTCCCATTCGGGAGGCCCTGAGCCCAGCTCCCACTCTGTGCAGCCCCCATCCACCTGTGTGGAAGGAAGCCATGTCTGAAGCTGATGACATGCAACTATGGGAACTGCTCTGGGCCCTCCCTTCCTGTCTGTCTCTCTCTGTCTGTCAAAAACAATAAATCTTAAAAAAAAAAAAAAAAAGAACAAGCTTGTCCAACCTTCAGCCCACATACAGCCCAGGATGGCTTTGCATGTAGCAAAACACAAATTTGTAAAATTTCTTAAAACATTATGAGATTTTCTTGTGATTTTTTTTTCTTTTTAGCTCATCAGCTATCCTTAATATTAGTGTATTTTATTTGTGACCCAAGACAATTCTTCTTCTAATGTGGACCCGGGATACCAAAAGGTTGAACACCCCTGATGTAGAATCACAAATTCAAGCTTCAAAAAGACTTAAGAGGTTATAAGAGGAGCCAAATACATCAGTCCCACCCCCAACTTAGGATAAACAAAGGCAAGCCAAATATATACCCCTCAATGAAATGTAATGCAAATAAATGTAATATTTTTTTAAATGAAACTAAAATTTAACATTTATGTTTATTATCAATCGTACAAGTTCAGGATGGAGGAGGCCTAGTTTGACTTCAGTTTATAGAAATAAAACCTAGAGTTCAGTTGCTATAAATTCAATGAGTAATCAGTGTGAAATGATAAGCTCAAAAGTCTCCAAAAATCAGGCTTTATGCCACAGTAACAAAAAATGTCCAATTCAATACTACAAAATGTGTATAAAACCTTCTCCATGCCTGGTACTGAGTTACATCTATCAATAATACAAAGATAAATATGGCACAATCCCTAGTTTTAGGAGTTTGTAAGTATTGCGGGAATAGTTCAGCAGGTTGAACGCTTCCCTTGCAACCTCGAGGTCCAGGGATAGCATCCTGGCCCCGGCCCATGCAAACCCATATGCTGAACTGCAGCACAACTGATAACCACCAGGATGGCGGCAAAGGTTCTCACCTTCCATGAAGGAGGTCCTTGTTTGATTTCTGCACTATGTGGCCCCACATCCACCTGTGTGGAATGAAACCATGTCATAACTAATGATGTACAACATGGAGACTACTCTGAGCCCTTTTCCTTTCTTTCTCTCTCTCCCCTTCTCTCAAACAATAAAATAAATCTTAAAAGAAAAAAAAAAAAGAGTTTATAGCCTAAAGCAGTGTTGTTTTAAGCCATGGGTCACAAAATCAATTGAGTTGCCAGCAATATTTTTTAATGAAATAGAAATGAATAGAAAATGTCAGAGACTGTACAAAGTACGCATGAAACTTTAAAAATTCTCATATATGTATACATGTATATATGTATATGCATATGTACATACACATATAAGAAATAACCATTTTAAACGGCCCCTGGGTGGTGAGCACATAATGCAATACATGCAATAGATGATGTAATGTGGAATTGTACACCTGAAACCTATGTAATTTTTACTCACCAATGTCACTCCAATAAATTTCACAATTAATAAAAATAAATGACTTAGTAAAGAAAAAAAGAAATAACTTTAAATGTATTTCTTATCGTAGACCATTGTCAAAAGTTAGAAAGCTCTTCTAATAGGAGAGAATAAAATAAATACACCACTGTAAGGTACAAAGTATCACCAAACCTAAGAGTATATAAAGCCTATCTGGTTGGAGAAAGAGAGAGGTATAGTCAAGGGTCCAGAAAAAGATTTACAAAGAGAGCAATGTCTGAAAAGAGTCTTTACAAATAAGAAAGAATATGAGAGATGAACATGGGGGCAGGGGGAGCACACCATGTAGAGGAATAATATGAATAAAGACATAATGCAGCAAATAACTATAAGTGTTTAACAGGTGGCAAATAGTCCTGGCACACGGCAGCACTGATATAATGAAGTCCAAACAGACGGACTTAGGGCAAGTTCAGTTTGACTAAAGTGTAAAGTATAAGTAGGTAAACAGATGAGGCTGAATAAACAAATCTTAGCAGTAACATGAAAGTACTGAGCACATAGTAAACATTCAATGACTATTAGCTATTTCAACTAAGCTTACTAAAATAAAGTTCTAGAGCCTTAAACCATATTAACTCTAATAGCCCCTACAATTCTAAAATCATACACTAATTCTTCCATCAATTTTGGTTCTCACTCATAGATCAGCTCATGAATGAATTTTGAAGAAAGAGATGGAAACAGGAGGTTGGGATTGTATTCCATTGTAGATAAATAGGAAAACAGGAAGCTTCTGAATGACATTTCCCAACACAGTAATTATCTTTACTAGAATATCCTTATGGTGATACAGCAAATCAACTGCAAGTACCTGAGCTACAGCTAAAATAATCTAGCAATGTATTTATGAAATATTTTTAAGTTCCCATAGCCTTTATGATAAAAAAAAAAAAAAAAGAACAACAAAAAAACTCTTGCTTTTCTACACAAAATCTGTCAAGAGAGATTATGCAAGAGTCTTAGGATTATAATCATAAGCAGGTTTGTTCATTATAGTAAAAGCATAACATTGGAATTAAAACCATAATATAGCATATCCAATAATGCTTACACATTGGGAAAAATTTCAGATCAAATGAAATGTCTTTGCAATCAAATATAAAGGCATGAGAATTCAAAATAAGATTCAAAATACAAACTTAAAAATTAAAATTAAGCACAAATATAAAAATATGGTATGACTAGAAAATACTTTCATCAATGACCATTCTTGAGATTGTCATGCTTCAGAATGTGTCTAAAAATGCTAGTTAGAAAATGGTGTCATGTTTACAATTGAGCTTAATGTTTCTAAAACACATTCTCTTATAACACTGCATGATAATAAAATAAGCTAACATTTCAATAGCATAAAAGAATACTGTTATATATTGCCTTTTTTATTAAAAATGTTGATAACTTCTGGTTGATCATTTCCTGTTTGCTTTACAGAATGACAGATCAAAATAAAGACCTCTTGCTTTGGGAAGCAGTCAATAAATGTCCACTAAATTCAACTTCTTTCCTCCCTACCAACACTGTCTTAAAAAGAGGGCAACAGTACCCAACATACTTCTCAGGGTGTTTAAAAACTTGTCTTCTGACATGTCATGCCCTGACCTGTACTCATTATCAATTCAAATCATTACATTCAGAAGTAGAATGCTAAATACTATGTAGTCTTATAAAAATGTTTAATACAGAAATAAAATTCTTTAAATATAACTATCCAACTTATTGAAAAGTCTGTAGAGAATGAATCCCTTATCTTTTGAGCCAAAGACATGCACTACTGACAAGATTCCTTTCAGAGGCCAACATGGTATAATTAAAGAAACTGTAGCTTAGAATTTCAAAGTCCTAAATTCAAATCTCAACTCAGAATTATTGGCTTAAGTACTTTTGATCACAGTCACTTAACTTCTCTCAGCTGAAGTTTCCTTCTCATCTGTTTAAAAAAGAGGGGGAGAGTTGATGTTATGGTGTAAGGCTCAAATAGAATCATGATGTGGAAGTTCCCTATAAACACTAAATCATGATATTATCAAGCACATCATCCTTTTTTCAGAACAAAATAAAGTCATGGGTACATAACATTTTCTCTACCCCCAGTGGATGTCTTTACTTCTGAGAGGTATGGGGCCCTTTCAGAGGCTTCAAAGGCTGGGATTCCCTCATGGAGCAAGTACTTAAAGAGCCTACTGCCCTCACCCATTTACCAACAGACTATTCCTCCCCACAGGATCTTTGTAAGTTAAATTTCTTTCAATGACTGGGGCTTTTTTTTTTTTTTTAACAGTGGGTTTTGGGTGTTTTGTTTTGTTGTTTTGTTTTGTTTTCCTATCTGGGGAAAATAAAGCAAAAGGAAATCAGGTAAAAAATAAGGTAGAAAATATGCATTACTTTATAAATTAAAAGAAAATAAGTATAACATTACAAAACTAAAATATAAGGTAGGTATTCTAGTTGGCAATGAGGAAAATTTTTCATGGTCTACTAAGTAGGAATTAGAAAAGAATAAGCAACAAATGTCCTGAATTATTTACAAATTCACCTTATGGCAGCAGAAAAAACAAGATGACCTTCTGAGGAAGCTGCTTCCACTTCTGCGATCCCAAACTAATACATATGCACTCAAACCTTTACTGCTTTTCTATTTTAGAAGTTTAATTACAAACATTATTTTATTTGTTGGTGTTTGCTGCTGCTGTCAGGGGATGGGAAAAGTATTTCTTGGTCTTTTGGTTTCCATATTTGATAGTTTGGGTGTAATCATTGTGGCAGAAGACAGATGTTTCACAAAAATAGTTGGGTTTTTCTCACCTAATGCACTCTGGAACAGGAAGCTTCTTGGAAAGGTAAAGTAAATAATGAAAGGATGCAGGGCTTTCCAAGCATTCATGGCAACAGAAAGGAAAGCAGACAATCTCTAATAGGAAAAGAGACATAAAGAGTCAGAATGGATTAAAGGGTCCAGTAAAGAACAGCCCTTTGTAAGACTAGACAAGCACAGCAAGAGAGAATCAAGTATATTACAACATATTGCCCATTACTAAGATGAAACTTAAGGGGCGTATTCAATAGTTGGAAGGACAAAAAAAAACTAACAGCCTCTGAGATCCAGTTTCTTCATCTGTATAATGAAGGTAACATTAGGACTACTCTGGGAATCTATGTGGTGTAACATAAGTAAGAATCTCCAACACACTGAATTACTAACTTTTTTGGTCCTCAAAAAAGGGCAATTTCCTCCCCTCCCTCTAAAGTCAATCACAGAATATTAAACAAAAAAGGAAAGCTCAGATATCACCTTGTCCTAAGTTAATAAATCAAATAAACTAAAAATGTTATAAACTGTACAGAAATCCTAAATTATTAAAAAATAAAATAAAAGGCAGTAACATATTACTACAGGATCTCAAAAACCTTACCAATATCAAACCTTACCAGTGCAGTGGAAAAACTCCTTTGCACTGTTGCAAAAGGGATTCCTTCCCTCACCCACAAGCCAGCAATTCCTCCAAATTGGTAGGAAGCAAGGCTACGTTTGCCACCTTGATGTAAGGATTACCAGTCAGCAAGCACAGATAGAACTATGTGTTCCAAGTTGGTCATAAAAATCAAAGCTGAGGGCGCCAGGATAGCTCAGCAGTTGAGCACCTGGCCTCACAACTGTGAGGTCCGGAGTTCAATACCCAGCCCTGGGCCCATGCAAATCCATATGCTAAGACTGCTGCACAACTGGATGGCACAGCAGCAAGGTTCTCTCCTCCCATGGGGGAGGCACCTCAGCTTCATTGCTACCCCATACAGCCAAATATCCACGGGTGAGGAAAGAAACCATGCCACAACTAATGATGTACAACTATGGAGACTGCTGAGGGCCCTCCTGCCCTTCCCCCAACCACCACTTTCTCGAGAACAGTAAAATAAATCTTTTAAAAAAAAAATCAAAGCTGAAACTCAAAACATTTTCTCATAGGAATAATAGTAATGGTTAGATTTTTAAGCTAGCAATTAAACAACACAGCAAAGATGCCACTTTAACTCACTACTTTTCTCATCATAGTATAATATCTAAGCTACTTTATAGACTGAACTGAATTTTATGATCAGGCATAGGAACGTAGCCATTGCATGCTTATGAAAATAATAACATGCTTATGGAAAAAAAAATGTATCCTAAGTTTTGAACAATTTATATAAGAACTTTCAGACCATAACTGAGGAAGGGACAGTAGAAGAAAGCTGTGAGAGAAGCAGGAAGAGAATTGCCTTGTTTGGCATAAAAGGCAGCTAAATTACACTCAGTCACAGCTGCTAATGTCCTCAGAATAATTGCCTCTCTCATTTAACATGCATTTAAATCCTGCCCTGTGTCCAATGCTGTGTCCCTCCACAGGAAATAATTTCTCTAAAGCTAAACCCACAATCCTAGGAATGCAAGAATTTCATTACATCTTTCTGAGTAAATCACACACTAAAGCCTAATGTTTTGAGATTCATAGATGCTTATCTTTACCTTGCACTGCCTTCTTCTCAGAACTAACACACCTGAGGAAAAACCTACCCAGTGTCATTACTACTCTAAGTCCTAAGGGGAAAAAGAAGAAATTAACATTTATTAAGCACTTGGTAGGCTCTCATTTGATTTTCACGACCCTGTAGGTAAATATTATCCCCAATTTACACATTAAGAAAATGATGTTAAGTAACTTGCCCACACCACCAGTAAAAAGAAGCCAAGACTCAGAACTCTGACAATTCCACTACTCAAGGGCTCCTCCACAAAGGAAAAGAAATTATCCCTTAGGTGCCACTGGACAATTGACCACTTTCACATCTATTATGTTATTCTAGTTAGGCAGTTCTGAGAGCAAGTTATGGAGAAGATAGACCATCAAACTCTTCATTTCATAGAAACTATTTAATATTTAGGGAAAGTTCTAAGAGAAAGGGTAAAATGTCCCTCGAGGTAAATTCACATCATTTCCCAATTCCGGCTGAACAGAGACTCTAGCACTAGAGGTCCTTTTACCACCTTGACCCTAGCATGTTGTTACTCCACTATAGCATAGCTAATTAAAAGCTTCAGCAAGTTACCTTTCAAGATTTTCTACCAGCACAGATTTCACTGCAGGCCCTTAAATCTAAATAAATTCAATTTTCACATAGCTTGCCTGATGGTATTCCTAAACATTTGTTTCCACTGCCAGTTTAAAAATGATTTGTACTGAATTGTGAACTAAATCTTGATTTAGCTACGGTAAAAATGGAAAACAAAAATCTATGTTTAGACAGATTAGCCATCTATACTTTTCCATTACAACACAGGGAGAAAAACTATACACTCAACATTTTAATTCTGTTTCTAACTGAACAAGATGACAGGTGACTTACAATAACACAATGTGGCTGAACTCCTCTATCATGCAATAGCCACAAAACACTACCATAAAAGTAAAACATTCAGTTATTTAAATTGTTTAATATTCTTTCAAAGTTAAATATGTTCTAAGAATTACTTAGCTTCTGGAGTTTAAAACTTGTAACAGATAAAAGAGGATTCTAAGAGGAATAACGGTCTCATCTAAAAACAGGTTTCTTTGGTTTTAACAAAACATGGACTATAATACACACTAAACAACACTGAGACATTTTCAAAAACATCTCGCATTGCAATTTGTATGTTTCTAATACTGAAGGCAAAAGAAATGAAAACGGATAAAACATTTAAAGTCAAACAATCTGCAAAATTTTGAACTGGGAAAATATCAGCGTGTTTTATCTTTTTTTTTTTTTGTAAGGTTCTAGTCCAAAAATAAACATTGCGCTCATCAACCCAGGTGCGGAGACTCATTAAAATTGAGGTCTGAGCGCGGAGAAAAACATGACCAGAATTCGGCTTCTTGGGTAAAGCGGCCCCGGTACCTCACACCCCAAAACCTCGGGCGGCCTCGGAGCCCTGCCCACCGCTCCCGCCGGCCGCACCTGCCGAGGCCAGGCCGCCAGCGCCCCCTGCCGCCCTCCCCGCGCCCGGGGACCCGATTCCACCCCCGCGCCCCGCGCCCCGCGCCGCCCCCACTTCTGCGTCCGCCCGGTGCCGAGGCCGCGCAGCCTGCGGGCCGGGGCGGGGGGCGCGCGGGCGCGAATCGAGGCGGGGTCGGTCCCTGGGGCCGAGCCCACGGGCTCGTGCCCCCCAAAAGCCCGCCGCGGCCTGGCCGGAGCCTCACCTACCTACGCCGTATTTCTCCTCCTCCGTAGGGGTCCACATGGCCGGGCCGGGCGCGGCCCCGCGGGCGCGGCGGCCGGGCAACAGCGCGGCGAGGACGGCCGCGGGCCCGGCTGTGGCGCACCGCGAGCCGAGGCGAGGGCGGTCAGGCGGCGCGGGGCAGTGGGCGGCGCATCCCTCACAGGCCGCCCGGGATGATGCTGCCGCCGCCACCTCTGGACCGCGGCACTCCGCGGGCGGCCCAGTGGCCAGTGGTCCCGGGCGGCGCGGGCGAGGGCTCTCCACCTGTCTGTCGCCACCGCTCCCGCGCCGCCGCTCGGTACCTCAGAGCTCCGCTGCTCGGCTCCCGGCGCCGCCGCGGTTCGGCTCGCCTCAGCGGGCTCGCAGAACGCCCGCGCATGCGCCGCTCCCTGGCGCGCGGGGGCTCGCGCTGCTCGGGCTCGCGCTAGCGGAGGGAAATCCGCGAAAGGCGATTGGACGACCGCGCCCTGCGCGCTGGAGGAGGCGTGGCTGTGCAGGTAGGCGGCCCTCACGCACCGCGGCCTCCACCTCCAGTGCCTCCTACGTGGCACGCCGAGAGCGCCGCGGGGCCCATGGCCGGAGGAGACCCCCAGATAGGAGGGGTACGAAACCGTTTTCAGAGCCAGCCCAGTGTCACTCACAGCATTGTCACCCCGGAAAGGTCCGGGGAGCCACCCCGCGCATCGCATCGCCCGGTACCCGCGGGGTGGGGTCACCGCGGGGCAACCAGGTGGGGCATATTCGTGACCCTGGCTCTTGAATCCCTGGGACCCCTGCTAGGCGGAAGCCGCTGACACCTGTCCGGTCTTTGGTTCTCTGAGTTGTCCTTCTTGGTAAATGTTTGGGCTGACCAATCACAATAGCCTTCCTAGTAAGGAAGCACTTGCTCCTTGAGATCTAGGGTTCCTTCTCTGGACACCGCCCCTGCTGGAACTAGGTCTTGCCTTCCAGGCCATTCTGAGTTTCTGACTCTGTCCCAAAACTTTCCTCCTTTCTCTCCACCCTACGGTAGCAATCCCGTTCACTCTTATGACTATAAATATCACCTTGTGGCCCCAGGTCAACCACTCATCAAGAGCCAGGATAGTCCTGGCAACTGCAAGACTTCTTTCCACGTGACCTTCCCAGCCATAATTCCAACAGATCCGTTTGTTTCTGTCACAATCACTCTTGGACATCCCCAGTCTTCAAAGCCCAACTCAACAGCTCACCTCCAGGAAAACTTCCCTGATCCTGAAGCTAGCTGACTGGATCCTTCCCTTTGTTGCCCGGGAGTCCAGCTATGTGCATTTGTGTCTCAGTTCTTACCTAAGACTCAGCTTCCAAAAGGCAAACGCCAGGCTAAGGTCACTGTTCTGGTCCCTCAGCACCCAGCCTAGCTAGCATTGGACACACACTTGTTGAGTAGGAGCAAAACTAATATAGTATCGTGGGAAACAAATCTTGTAGAGTCTTCCTTCACAGTGGCCTTCCAGATGGTTACTCCTTCCAGGCCTGACTGTGCTCACCTGGACTGCAGTCCCCCATTATTCCCATTATTCATAGGGGATACATTCTAAAACTCCCAATGGATGCCTGAAATCGTGTATAGTAGCAAACCCTGTTTTTTCCTATGCACACATACCTTTCCACTATAAAGAAGCACTTCACAACTTCTCTTCAGCATACCCAAATTGTCAGTATCACTACTCTTGCTTGCTCTTTGGAGCCATTATTTTTTTTATTAATTTCTTATTTTTTTATTGTTTTAGAGAGAGAGAGATACAGAGAGAGAACTGAACTGGGGGAACTCCCCAGTTCAGCACATGGGTCTGCACGGGCCGGGGCCAGGATTCGATCCTCGGAGCGCTTAACCCACTGAGCCATCCAGGCTTCCCCTGGAGCCATTATTAAGTAAAGTACAGGTTATTTGAACACAAATACTGTGGCACTGTGACAGTTGGTGTGATAACCAAGACAGCTACCAAGTGACTAACAGGCAGGGAGTGCATACAGCAAGGATAAGCTGGACAAAGGGATGAGTCACGTCCCGGGCAGAATTTCATCATGCTTCTCAGGAGGGCATGCCATTTAAAGTTTATGAATTATTTCTGGAATTTTCCATTTAATATTTTTGTACTGTGCTCGATGGTGGATAACTTAAACTGTGGAAAGTGAAGCCATGGATAAGGGGGGACTACTGGATTGCCACAGATTCCCAGCTCCTGACCTATAGACTCCTCCTGCCACCAATAAAGACTGCCTACCCCTGCCCCCAGAAAATGTTCTGCAAATGACTTTCTCATTAGCTAGATACTTTTTCCTGTTGGCCCGAGGACATAGTAAAAGAGAGATCCTTTTTTATGTAGTTAAATAAGGAAGATAGACCCCTGACCAGTGGCCACCCTGGAATGTATACCATAGAATGAAGCCACAGTCCCACAAAGCTTTCTCCAGGGAGCTGTCCAGCAAGTGGGGCCAAGTTACAGACCTTCTGAACAGCCTCCGAGTTCTTATTTCTTCCTCTAGTTTTACTCCATTTGCTAATAAATGTGATGACAGTCTCAGAGCCTAAGGACCGGTTTTCCCAAAGTTTCCTCTCTTGTTCCCAGTCTGAATCCATCTTAGATGACAGCTTCCCCAGATGAAATCAGTCCTGATCCACCACCGCACACCTCAGCTCAGGGGTGGGAGGGCGCCTGATAAGTCCCAGACTGCTACAGTCTTGCTGTTTGTGCTAAATTTAGATTGCTTTCTTGAGGTGAAGCAAAAGGGCATAGCGCACGGCCTGGAGAATCAGCCTTCAGCAGGACTGTGCACCTGCTCTCCTATACCCACAGCATCTGCTCTGAGCCCTGCCTCGGGCTTTCTATCCACTCAACAGAATGAGGCTCTCAGCTGGCTCTCACCCCACACATACACACCCCTCCCAGCACAGGAGCTGACCTCCGGCTTGCCTCTAAAAATCAGGACCCTTGGCTCCCTGCCCTCCACTCCTTTCCACCCACTCTTCCTTATGTTCTCACCACCAATCCAGGTTCACTGATTGCTTCTCAGGATCCCTGGGGACCCACTGCACCATTGTTCCCTGTCCCCCTTTTTTACTCCATTCTCCACAGGCTCCTTCTGTGGTCCCAGAAACACCTGCCATATCAGTATCCTCATCCCCCATTCCGTCTCTCTTCCTCCTCTCTGTGTGACTTCGAGGGAGGATCATCCACTCCAGATCCCTTCATTTCAATGCAATTCATTTGACTCTTAGTCCCCAGAGGTCTCCTTTCTGACCCTTTCACCTCCTGGAAACTGCTCTCTCAGAAGTCCCCAGGACCATCCGAACTCGAGACACAAGCTTTGGCTATTCCATGGCTCCGGCCAGGCCTTTGCATACAGTACCCTTCAGCCCATGTACTTTCCTCTCTTGAAACACGGATCCTCCTCGCCTCCAAG
This sequence comes from Craseonycteris thonglongyai, assembly GCA_004027555.1. Lineage (NCBI taxonomy): Eukaryota > Metazoa > Chordata > Mammalia > Chiroptera > Craseonycteridae > Craseonycteris > Craseonycteris thonglongyai. The sequence goes on from PVKE010009512.1 coordinate 35,926, forward strand.
GGGCACTTCCTCCAGGAAAGATTCCCCAACTGCCCTTGGCTAGGAGGTTCTGCCCTGCTGTGAGGGTCTTTCCTGTAGCATTTCCTCATCCCACCCTCTGCTGAGAGATCAAATGTACCCACCCTGCACATTGACAAACATCTATTTTCTTCTTCAGTGGCAAAGATTGCTATTCATTTCTTTTTACCCCACACAGAGACTAACCGTGCCTGGCACCAAACAGGAATTCGGCATATCCTCTTTGGTGAATGGCCTGCCTGTATGTTTCCTGAAACCAAAATGAAATAGGTTGGAAAAGAGAACTGAGAAGCTTCCTTCAGTGAGTCACAAGTCTCCAAATTCAGAAACTTGAGTTAATTAGAGTAAATTTCCTTGATATAGGCATATTGGTTTTCATTAAAAATTCATTGAGACATCCTATTGAGTAGCTCTATTAAAAAAGATAAGCACGGTGGAGCAATTTATCTAAGAAACAAAAAAGTTTGCAACCAGTATGACTTAACATGTCACTATTACATTGGGGTAGAATGCATTACCTTAGATGGTAAACAGCAACTTGATGAGTGAGGAAGGAATGAAGTATTCAGCAGGAAATTCCTTGAGATGGGTGGCTATTAAAAAATAACCCATAACCAAACAGATTTTGTAAATAACGCAGAGAGCATCATCTGTAACTCTTAAATAGAACTTAAGTTAATCAACAATTTTTTTTTTTTAACATAAGCAAATTCCAGAATGAGAAATCCCCCATCACCTTTGGTGAATGGCACTGGCCCTCTACAAAGCTGAACGAGCTACACTTCATATCTTCTCTCGTTGTTTTCTGCTGCCTGGAGAATCAGACAAGCAGCATTTAAGGAGCCAGCCAGTCTGATGACTCAGCTCATAAAACAATGTGTGGCCACAAAGATGATGTTTATTCAGGAGCATCCCAGAAGCTCTTGCTACTGAAGTCGGCAAGCAGTGGGCAAGTGACTCTTTCTCCCGGAAGTTTCCAGCCACAGTGCCAGAGCAACACTCACTTCCCTCTCCCAGCCCTTGATCTCATCGGATGCTCTATCAAAGCAGAATAGTGGGGGAACTTCAGAGAAATGCAGTAGGATAGAGGCAGGTGCAGGTAATAGTGCTGACATTTTGCTTCCTTTTGATGAGGAGCTGCCTACAGCTAGAGTTTATGCCCATGTGCAGCCCAGAGGCAGGTGGATAGGTGACTTGGGGCATGTGGTACCCAACTCGTCTCTGCCCTGTTGAATTCCTATTCGAGTCGGTCTGCTCTGGCTAAAAAAGCATCTGCAGGGTTGGTTTTCTTCATGGTGGAGAGACACCCAAGCTAGTCTCTCTTCCCCACATCCCTTATGTTCCCCCCAAGTAACACCTCGTAGGAAACCTCCTGTCAGGAGGCAAGATCTGACAGAGAGTAGCTTAACCCACAGAGGGCTGATGCTGACGAGGTTAGGGTGCTTTCAGGTGAAGAAACCTGTGTGACTGAGAAGATATTATTAGTATTTTGTTTTCAATTTTGTTGCATCTGGATATCTTTGTGGTGGGGAGGGTACAGAGAAGAGTGTGAAAAAGAGACAGATTAGCAGTGCAATATTTCATTATTTCCCCTAAAATGACAAACCTTAGCCATCTGTTCCTATTTTATCAACCCATTCAAAATATTAAAATGCAGATTCCTTGCAGTTAGCCAGAGTCTTTCAAATGAGAAATGCCCAAAGCTTTTCTGATGTCAGCTGCTGGGAGATCGATGTGGCACTTCCGGATGGGCCCTCACTATCAAGCCTGCCCAGCATGATAAGCACCCCCGATAAGTCATAGGCTTCTCACCACCGCCTTCCTGCCTGTTCAGGGCCATGAGCTACCTGGAGACAATGCCATGCTGTGCTCTTGTTGGCATCCTCAGTGCCAGCGCACACGAACTGACACATAGCAGGTGCTCAGTAAATATTGCTTGAAGGAATACATTAGCCAGTGAGCTAGGGTTTTTGTTTTTCTGTACATTCATACCTTTGTCCCAACACAGTTGTTGTTTGTTGCTTATTTCTGTCCAGGAAAATAGAAGGAGATAGACTCAAAAACAAGGCACACCCTGGCAAGGAGGGCAAGTAGACAGACACTTGGCATTGCTTAGTTCCCTTCTCCCTTGGAGGAGATAACTGTGCCCTTGAATGTCTGTACCTAGTCACCAAGGAGGAATTGAAATTAAAAACCTTAGAGAGTAATTAGCAACAAAACGTTCTAATGTCAAGAAGTGAGTTTTATGGAACCCTATTTGTAATATTAATTGGGCCTCTGAGTAGCCAAATGGTGAAATTATTGCTCCAATACAAATAGGCCCAAAAGAGGAAAAACAGCCTAAAATAGCACAGATATTGCAAATCAGGACAGAGGTAATTTCTCTACACATGAAAAGCAACCAGCTGCAATGCCTTCACCAATTCACTTGAGTGCAAAGCAAAGCCTGTTCTTTGGCGTAGCACCACCCACCGCTTCTCTGGATTGCTCTGGGGCTGGCTAGAAAGGGAACTGCAGCTTTGCTCCCACCAGCTCCTCCTGCTTTTCACCTTAAAGTGTGGGAAATTTTCATCATTCGTTCACCACACATTTCTTAAGCACTTATTATGGACCAGGTCCAGAGCAGAAAATGTTCACTATCTTTCCTGTCACAGAGTTTACCGTCAAGTTGGGGGGAAGAGATGTTGAACCAATTATCACACAAGCGAATCTCTAATTAAAGCCATAAGTACTAGGACAGAAGAGGACAGTGTACAAAGGGAGCATCCGCCAAGGGGCCTGACCTAGTTTGGTTAAGTCAGGGGAGGCTTCTCGGAGGAAACGATATTGAAACTGGAACCTGACGATGCAGATGAATCAGCCAAGTAAAGAAGGAGACGGAGTGCTCTAGGCAGAGGGAGCAGCGCTGGGGAGGTAGGAGCTTGGTGTATCCAAGAGATGAAAAGGCCAGTGTGACCAGGATGTGATGAGTGAGCAAAACAGCAAGTGGAGAGCGGGGAGAGATGTGGCTGGAATGGGAGACAGGGCCAGGTCTCGGGGCTTTGCAGGTCCCATGACATTGGCACAGCCACCACTGTTAGGCCTGGAGTCAGGAGAGATAAGAGACCTAAGACCAGGCCCCTGAAGGAGATCCTGGGCCTGTTGCTGGAAGAATCTAGGCAAAGACTCAGTCTCTCGAGTGCTGGACTCAGAGGCAGCACCACGCATTCCCCAGTTCTCCAAGCCCCTACCTCAGGCTGCAGAACCCCACTCACCCAGGACCATGCCAGGCATCGCTCTCCCTTTGAACCAATCCTTCTTGGATCCCCAAGATGGCACACACCTGGGCATAGGCTGAGCTCTCATCTCCCAGGCGCAGAGGGGATGACAGAGCCAGCTCTCCCAAGTCTAGGAAGGGTTCTGGGCCCCATTCCTTCAACTGCCATCTCAGCACCTTGGTTGTCACCCATAGCCCTGCCCATGTTGAGAAAGACTCAACATGGGAAAGACTAGCACCAAGCCTGCCAACAAACTCCGGGCTCTGAATCCAATCAGGGACCGCGGCTAACCCCTTCCTCAAGGAACAGTTAGTAAAAAATGCAAAAAAGAAATCTTTCAAAAACAGTTTCCTGAGCGCCCAGCTTCGGTGTGTCCTCAGACCATGCAAGACCCTGACCCAGGAACGGCAGGACCGTTACTCCCCCTGTTGCCACTGAGGAAGAGCAACTCGAAGAAGTGGATACTATTTGTTCTCCAATTACCACTGAGGGTGATGGATCCGAATTTATGAAATGCAGTCATGAATTATGGAATGATCGGGGAACCGATCTGGCCCCGGAAACCTGCCAGGCCCAGAGCCCCGGCAATTTTTCATGAGAACTTGTCACCAGGTGTCCCCTGCCGAAACCACAACTGGCTCTCAGCCTGTCCCAACCCCAACCTGTCAGTCTAGGCTACTGCCAGCCCTTGGACTTTTTCAAGTGTTAAGTGACCTAGCAACAATGAAAAGAGAGCTTAAAGTCTCTGGGTTCACATCCAGCTCCAGACACTTCCCAGCTGGGTGACCCCCAGACAAGTAGCTTAATCTCTCTGAGCATAGTTTTCTCCTCTGACAAGTGGAAATAATAATAGCTTCTATGTCAGGGATAAGGCCTTCAAAGCTCTCATTATGGAAGAGGGCAAATGTTCACTCAACATCGACACTTCCCTCCCCACTAGCTCAGATTGCTTTCCAGAACTGCTGGGTCCCCTTGCATTTGGGGAACCTGCTTCTCCGGTGAGCCAGCCTGTGAGTGCTGATTTGGTCACCCCAGCCAGCATCCGTCTCTCATCAGTCAGCACCAGTCCCTTCTCTCTCTTTAACACCAAAAGGGATTGATTTCCCTGAGCTGTTTGCATGATTCCTGGAGAGCCACGTATGCTGTCAGTTCTCCTTGACCATCATATCCCCAGCTCGTAGCCAGTTTCCCTGGAGCCACTAGGGGTCTTCAGCTGCCAAGGCTGAGACCTGTTTCATTTTGTTCTGGTATAAAGGTCAAACATTAATATCTCCTCATGATTGTACTGGGTCTTGTCACACCGACTCTCTCTGTTTCATGCATTAGTCACAGTCTTGCTAGCAAATTAAATATTCCTCCATGGTTATTTTTAGAGAAATCTTTTTCTAACTCCACATGGTGCAATGATGTGTGTGCACTCACAGCTCTGGAATCCAGGCATTATCAGTTGGGATACGAACCGTGTGAGGGCTCAAATTCCTCTAGGAAGCAGCAGTCACTAGCGCAATGGAGTTGGTATCCGTCCTCTGTCCACGGAATCCCCTGCCTGGCTGAAAATAAATCCTCCAGGCTTTGAATGATCCGACCATTCATTAGTGAGTCCACTAAAGGCCCAAAGGAAGCTCTTGGCACAATTCTAAGTTAAGTGGTTTGTGCCATCCCGACCTCTGGTTTGACTTGCTTCTCTCTCCTAGCACAAGGGCATGAAACATCATTGTGCCCCTGCCCTCCACATCCCCCCATGGAAGCCTGCTCTCAGGAAAGGGCCTGTCACCCTCCTGACCAAGGCCCGAGTGAATGACAGTGGTTATACCCCTGCTGGCTCCCATAGAGCCACCATCTCCTCAGGCCAGCATTGACAGAGAAATGAGGCCCTCAGAACAGAACTGCAAACTCAGCTGAGGTGGCTGGGCATGGAGGAGGAGGGGGTTCCTCCCGGCAAGTCCACTTCACCAGCTCAAAGGCACTGTAAGGACAAGCAGCTGTGTGTACGTTCCGTCTGTAAGGAGCTCATGGTGGAGTTGAAGCCACAGAATCCACAAGTGACTACATAAGAATTCCAGACAGGACTCAGCACCTCTCCCTGGGGTATGGACTGCGCGGGAAGGGGTGGCGCCTCACTGCTGTGCCCCCTCCCTTCCCGGTGCTGCAGTCCACTGGCTGTGATATCCCAGGCCTCATGCCACAGAGCAAGTGAGCCTCCGTGGGGCTGGGGGAGGTCAGGCCCATTTGGCCTCACACTAAGCTGTTTCTGCCCAACCCCCTCCCCCCAACCCCCACCCCCGGCCTTCATCAGTGAAGAAGGTGATGCTTTGGCCTTCATCTGGGTTCTTATTTCTCAACTTGTTCAGAACTCGTATGGGGGAAAGGTAGCTACTTACTAAGGGTCCCCTCTGAGAGCCCCTATATACTATAAATATTACAGACATTCAGAGGCAGGGAGGCCAGGTGGACCAGAAAGATCCAGGAAGTCTTGGCTGAGGAGGCAAAGTCTCAGAGGACGGGTCTGGTTGAACTTGGCTCAGGAGTACGGGGTGGGGGGCACCCTTGGTGGAGGTTTCATGAACCAAAGCACAGAGAGAGAAGCAAGATGTGTAGGAAGCAGCAACAAGGCCAGATTTCCTTGAGAGAGTTGGCAAGTGGGTGAAGACAGATGACAGAGAATTCCCAGCCGTCAGTAGCGAGTAGATTGGCCACTCAATCAAGCCACATTCCCCAAAGGCTGTGCCCGGTCTAAGGGAAGGAACCAGAGACAGAGTTGGTGATGGCACAGAGGACAATCTGTGGGGTAGGCTGAGAGGCTGCTGTGACCGGTCCATGGTTCCTTGATGTCAGGACATGGGTCTGGCCTCAAGAAGTGGCACTGAAAAGTGTCAGCAGGGACCCCGTGAAGCCTTCGGAGTGAAGAAAGCGGGTATGGACACTGGCTGGCAGGGGAGGAGGAGGTAGTCTAGGAAGTCACAAAAGTTTGACCTTGGATTGCTGCAGTGGATGCGGATAGCCCTGGCAGGGCCCGGTGAGCCACTAGGCGAGCCCACTGGGAAAGGTACAAGTATGAGTCACTTGATAGGATCTGCTCCCTCCCATGAGGGGAAATAGAACCAGTAAGTGAACAAATGTGAAAATGAGCAGTTTCTTCAACCATCAGAGGAAGACAGATTGAAGCTACAGTGAGACCCCTTCTTTGGCTCATCAAATAAAAAGAAAACCTTAAGTGACAGTGTACAGGCAGTTAGGACTAGGAGAATAAGCTGCCTTGTGTAGTGTCTCTCAGCGGGGTAGGTCTAGTTGACCCTCACCCAAGCAATATGGCAGGTGGGAACCACAAACCCCCCAAAACATTAATTCTGTGAAAATGGATAGAGGGAAACTCCACCCACATAGCTATCAATGCAATGTTGCCTGTAAATATTGGCAGTAACCCAAATGCCACCAGTAGGGGATGAATTAACTGAACATGGAGCATCACCCCCAGGCAATTTTATACAAACAATAACAACAATGAAAGCCATCTACCAACATGGAGAATGCCTATTATGTAACACTCAATGAAAAACAGTCAGGCCCACAACTCTGCTCAGAGCATAATTATAATTATGCAAGAACGGTGCATGTAAAAACAAACCAGGGAAAGCTGAGATGGCTCAGCAGGTTAAGCACTCGCTTTGAAGCTTTGGGGACTGAGGAACGAATCCCGGCCCTGGCCTGTGTGGACCCATATGCTGAACTGGGGTGTGCTTCCCAGGGTGGAGGCCCCCAGTTTGGTTCTCGCCCTCCGGTTCAGTCCCTGGCTCAAGGGGGTGTGCTTCCTATGTGGGAGGCCCCCAGCCCAGTTCCCGCCCCGTGTGGCCCCCGCCCACATATGTGGAATGAAACCATGTTGAAAACTGATGACATACAACTAAGGAGACTGCTCTGGGCCCTTTCCCTTCTCTCTGTCTCTCTCTCTCTCTGTCAAAATCAATAAAATAAATCTTCAAAAAAACAAAAAAACAAAAAAATGAGTTAAATATACCAAGAAATGAAGTTCTCCCTCTTTACTGCAATGTCCCAATGAGTATGTGTTGCTTTTAGGACAAACTCACATGTAGAAAGCCATGCAGCTTTCTCAGGACAATGGCAACACGTAGGTAAGACATGGAACTGGGCAGCTCCACGCTCTGCTGCCTGGCTCTCTGCAGCCTCCTCTCCCACCCTTCTTGGAGGTCATCCCTTCTAATGATGAGCATGGAGGATTTCTCGAAGCTGGGTCCTCGTGAGAGAGAGCCAGGCACAGCATTGGGCGTGGGTCCTGTGTCTGCTTCATCCTGTCCTTTCTCCCCAGCTGCCTTGTCGACGCATCCACCCTGGCTGGCCCAGGCCCCAACTTCCAGCACACAGGGCCCATGTCCCTCTTTCCCCATCACTAAGGGAGGCTTTGGTCTCTCAGTGGATGCCTGGCCCTCATCACTGTGTGCTGCCCCCTTGCACTGCTTTCACCACCTCCACTTTCATATCGTCAGCTCAGTCACTCCACTGAAATTAAGGCCACCAAGGTTATCTGTGATGGAAAAATAATGGCTGTTTCTCTGTCCTTGTCCTATTTTTCCTGCTTAGTGACTTACAATACAGTGATCAACCCTTTCTTGCAACACTTGCTTTGAAGAGACTTAAAAAAAAAAAAAAAAAAGATACTCTTCTGGTTTTTCTTCTACCTCACTGTTTCCTCTCAGTCTATTTTACTGGCTCCTTCATGTCACCCCAGCCTCTGTCCTAGGACTAAATCTCCCTTTTCAACCCTCTCCTCTTTTTCTTCTCTCCTGTCTAGTCTTGTGACTTACGATTGCATTCATATCATGATGTCTCCCAAAAGGTGTGTCTCGAGCTCTCTCCAGCTCCCCTCCTGACAACTTGGAAGTCTAATAGTATCTTGAAATAAAAGTGGCCAACACTGCACACCCTGCCCCCCAGCCCCCAGCCCAAAGTCTCCCCATCTTAAGAAACAGTACGGGGGAAGCCAGGATGGCTCAATGGATTGAGCATTTGCTTTGCAGCCCTGGGAACCGAGGATTGAATCCCAGCCCCGGCCTGTGCAGATCCATATGCTCAACTGGGGTGTGCTTCCCATGCAGGAGTCCCCCAGTTTGGTTCTTGCCCCCCCAGTTCGGCCCCTGGCTCAAGAGGGCATGCCTCCCATGGAGGAGGCCCCCAGCCCAGTTCCCCCCCCCCCAAGCCCCTGCCCACCTGTGTGGAACAAAAAACCATGTCGAAAACTGATGACGTACAACTATGGAGACTGCTCTGGGCTCTCCCCCTTCTCTCTGATTCTCACTGCCTCTGTCTCTGTCAAAAACAATAAAATAAATCTTAAGAAAGAAAGAAAGAAAAGAAACAGTATGTCCATCTCCCCAGCAGCTCAAGGCAACACTGTAACTGTCACCCTCGTGTCCCTCATCTTCCCTCACATCCATTC
>PVKE010009513.1:0-44651 GCA_004027555.1 Craseonycteris thonglongyai
TTTACTTTGTATTACGTTTTGTATATATGTTTCTTTGTGTGTATATAATTTGTACAATAAATTTATTATTTTAAAATTATTTTTGTTTATTATTTTTTATTCTTGTTCAATAATAAATATCCTTAGAAATAGCTGGTGCCCGCCACCCTACCGATATTTTAGAATGCGCCCTAGGGTATAAAAAGGTTGGGAACCCCTGTGCTAAGGACTTATAAGGAAGATAGTTATAACGCCCATTCTGCTAGCAGCAAGACACTGTTAAGGGGTAACTAATTGCCCACCTAGGTAGAGCCCTTTCTTGGTGCAGTCCAATAAAACTGACCCAAGTTCAAATCCTCAAAGACACTGGGCCAAGCATGAAAGCTTATGTGAAAACTTGAAAGGAATAATTCACAGCTAGGGTAATTGGCCCTTTTCAGGCTACTGACATTCCTCCCCTATGCTGCTATACCATGACAACATTTTTACATTGAAGCAATGTTCCTAGGAACAGCTGCAGCAATGGATGGTGTGCCAAACCACAAGATTACATCAACACACTCCCTTCCAAGCATGTGGCTGGTTGACAATATACCATATTGATTTTCCCAATCGACCACACTTCACCTTTACATCATTTTGACAATGGTATAGCTGGTCAAACTGAAATGACCAGTTTTAATCACTTTGGTGCCATTTCAGGATTTGGAAAGGGAGGAGCAAACATACCAAAGAACTTATCAAAACCTCTAGGCAGTGCTGCCACCCTCCATGTCAATCAAGCAGAGACCAGCCAGATCTGTAACCTTGTGACAGCTGCATGTTCTTATAGGCCACAATGCCTTTGCAGCAGCTGTTTCTCCTGCCTGGGATGTTCACCTCCCCCATCTGCCTGTCAAAGCCCTAGTCACTCTACCGAACCAACATCTCCTTTCCTAACTTCTAACACAGAACCCAAACTCCCTCCTCCCTGCTCCTATTGCACCCTATACAAATCCTTTCCTAGAACTTGCTACCTCATTTGCCTAGAAACAGAAATGCTCAAATACTGAACTCCACCTCTCCTATTATTTTGTGATCTTGGATAAAAGTTCTCAATCTCTCAAATTCTTAGCCTCCTCATCTGATAAGTTAGCTTGTACCTCATAGATTTGTTGAGAAATAATGAGATCATGCAGGGAAAGACTTAACACAATGACTGGTACACAGCAGATGCCCAGTGAAGAGTAGCTATTAGTATGATGAATGAACAGTCAGAGAAACAAGGGTCAAGGGCTATAGAACAGGCATGTCCAACCTTCAGCCCAGACTGTTTTGAAGGCAGACCAATACAAATTCTTGATACATTTTTGTGACCTTTTTTTTTGGCTCATCAGCTATCGTTAGTAATAATGTGTTTTATGTGCGGCCCTAGACAATTCTTCCAATGTGGCCCAGGAAAGCCAAAAGTTTGGACACCGCTGCTATAGAAGATACCAAACTTGGAAGGGGAAGGTTAAGGCTACCAAAGAAACCTCACTGAGACTTATGCTTAGGTGACCTTTTGCCCTGGCTACCATTACAAAGTGGCAGTTCATAGTACACGGTCAGAGGGAGACTTAAGTTGTGCGAGTGCTGGCTGACCTCTTATGCTTCACGGCTCCTGCCAACAGCTTTGCCTGGGAGAACTTATTCTTGGTTTCTATGGATTTCACAGCTACTTTCTTCTCCACTTCCTTCTTGTTTTCTGCAGAAATTCCAACCTTGTTGAGATTACTGTGAGTTACTGGTTAAGAATCAAACTAAGCAAAAAAGATGTAGCAAAACAATAAAAAATCAAGAGAAGGAACACAAATATAATCCATTGGTATTTCAGCTCTCCCATGGAATGCTTAGCCTACTTATAAAAAAAACACACAAAAAAACGCTTCCCTCTTTATTCTGCCTATCAAATCTGACTGATTTAAAAATGAAGGTGACTACAGAGGAAGATAGCAAATCAAGCACAAAATGATACAGACAAGCCAACTTTTTCCCTCTGATTCTCAATAACAATCTGAGTTCAGCCAGAAAACCTATTACGAAAGACATGGTCGATATCATGCTTGTTGGGAAAACAAAGATCTTACAGAATATAAACAGAAAAAAAAAATGTGGCTTCCCTGAATATACAAAATGTTTTCTTTTTCCCCCTATGGGTAAAATCAACCTTTGAAGAATGTCCTATTAATGGCATTCAATCTTAAACATGAAGATGACTAAATGATACAAGGCAACATCAAAATCACTTATGGTTCATTAAAAAACAGAGTTCCTGCCCTGTCCCAAATCTACTGAGTGCGGACCTTCAGAGGCCCAAGAACTTGTTTTAAACTCTCAAGGTGATTTTAATGAGAAACTTCTGTGTTTATGTAACACAAGAACCAAAAAATTGTTTTTAAAAGCAAAACAAGTTCACTTGGAACATCACTTTTTTTCATGCTTGATGTCAATCTCTGGCTTTCAATGTTTATCACTTTCTTTTGTTCTCTTCACCAGCCACCTCCCCACTTTCCTTTTCATTCTCTCTTACAACCTATTACGCAATAGGTTAAGTATTCCAACATAGTGAAATTCCTTAAAGATGCAGTAGTGCCTTACTGGAACAATAGTGACATCTAGTGCCCAAGAAATCTAAGAAGCATGTATTATAAACTCAGAGGTGGGGGTAGGGGGTATAGGGTCTAATCTATTTATTTATGTGTCTTTAAAAGATGGAGAAAACTGGGCACCAGAAATAAGAAAATTCTAATTAAGATCACTCTTCACACACTTAACTCTGTTCTTATAGACACTGGTTACCCTAAATATTTGTGTTATTATATGGGGAATATGCATAATGTTCAGTACTACTCTGACTTTCATCAATTTAATGTTTTTAAGGTCATCATGGAAACAATTTTAATACTAAATGTTTGCTTTTTTAAGAATAAAAATAAAAGATTTAATCTTTCTAATACAGAATGCGAAAAACAATGAGCATACTGTGATTTTTACCTGCAATTCCATCAAGGGATAGAAACTGTCAAAAATCTTTTTATTTTTATTGTTTTTGACAGAGAGAAGCCCAGAGCAGTCTTCACAGTTGTGCGTCATTAGTTTTTTTTCTACATAGTTTCATTTCACAGGTGGGGCAGCGCTGCACAGGGCAAGAACCAGCCCGGGGCAACCCACATGGGAAGTACACTTGGGGTGGGAGCCGAACTGGAGGCCTCCCACATACAAGGCTCCCCCCAGTGAGAACCGAACTAGGGGCACACCCCAGTTCAGCATATGGGTCCACACAGGCCAGGGCCAGGATTCGATTCTCAGACCGTGGGACTGTAAGACAAGTGCTCAACCCGCTGAGCCATCCCAGCATCCCCTCAAAATTCTTAATATTAAATATTGAAAAATAAAACAAAGTATCAAATATATGGTGATGGTAAGAGAGCTGACTCTGGGTGGTGAGCACATAATGCAGTGCATAGACAATGTAATGTAGAATTGTACACCTGGAAACTATGTAATGGTTACCAACCAATGTCACCCCAATAAATTTAACAATTAAAAAATAAATAAAAAATGAAAATAATTAGCACAACAAAAGCATACATGTATTTACAATACCAGGACACAGATAAAACTCAATACTTAACTTTTTATTCTTTTAAACTGAAGTGTCCAAACTTTTTTTTTTGGAGGGAGGAGGGGAAAGGTGGTAATAATACTGTTTTGGGGGTAAACTGCGATGGCTCAGCGGGTTAAGTGCTCGCTTTGCAGCCCTGGAGCCTGAGGAGCAAATCCCGGCCCCGGCCCATGCGGACCCATATGCTGAACTGGGGTGTGCCCCCAGTTCAGGTCTTGCTGGGGCCTAGGCGGGAGGCTCCTGGCACAGTTCTTGCCCTGCGCAGCCCCGTGCCAACCTGTGGAGTGAAACTATATGAAAAACTAATGCTGTCAACTATGGAGACTGCTCTGGGCCCTCCCCCTTCACTGTCTGTCTGTCTCTTTCTCTGTCAAAAAACAATGAAAATAAATCTTAAAAAAAAAAAAAAAAATATATATATATATATATATATATATACACACACACAGTTTTTGATCCATATCCAAAGCATAAACAATTTTTCCCCCTGAAGTCCCTTCTTCCCTTAAAATGTTTTAAATAGGGGATACCAGGATATCTCAACAGGTTGAGCGCTTGTCTTGCAAATGCAAGGTCTGGGAATCGAATCCCAGCCCCAGCTATGCAAACCCATATGCTGAACTGAGCCGTGTCTCCCATGTGGAAGGCCCCCAGTTTGGTTCCGGCCCCACGTGGCCCCATATGCACCTGTATGGAATGAAACTATGTTGAAACTAATAACATACAACTATGAAGACTACTCTGGGCCCTCTACCTTCTCTGTTTCTCTCTCTCTCTCTCAAACAATAAAAATCTTAAAAAAATAATAATTTTTTTAAATGCTTTAAACACACCTCAAAAATCTCAAGGAGTTAATTAAATGAGGCAGTTTTAAAAATCACATCATCTTTATTATACATAATATTGCTAAACACTGGTTAACCTGTAACAGTTGTGTTCTTTATATGGCACAAACCACAGCTTAATTGTATTCACAAACATTACATTATAAAATCTATCATATTCTAACAATTAAGCAAAGCCAAGAACAAGCTCCGGGGTTACAGCTTCCATAAACGAAGTTCTAATCCTTTAATTTCTATTTCAACATGTCTTTGGCTATATGCACGACTGAGATTAGTGCATTATACATCAGTGCATTAGAAGGCTTGGTTTTCTTCAGTTTTACTATAAACAGTTAGGACTTTCCAAGTTTTCAATGAAAGCCAATACCCCTGGGGCCTCTTCAAGGTTACACTGTAATGTTACAAGGACAGAAAACTTTCTTTTGCCTTGCTGCTGTCCTGTTCATACTTTCCTTTGAATTGAAAATTGAAGGGCCTCTCACACTCATAGTGCACACCAACACTACTCTCCAGAATGGTGGTTTTGGAGACACTCACTGTCTTATTTGCTAGCCTGCCAAATTAAATACATAAAACAAGACATAATTCAAGTGATAAGTGTAATTAATGTACTTCCTTAGAGGAAAAAGCCTGGTGCCTGAAACATTGTAATACATCAGCTGTCCTCAACCTTTTTGGCACCAGGAACCAGTTTCATAGAAGATAATTTTTTCACAAATGGGGTTGGGGAGGGTTGGGGGGCTATGGGTAGGTAGGATGCAGTTCACAATAGGGCTGGAGCTCCTATGAGTCTAATGCCGCCACTGATCTGACAGGAGGTGGAGGTCAAATGTGAGCAATGGGGAGAAGCTATACAGATGCTTCACTGGCTCACCCATCACTCATCTCCTGCTGTACAGCCTGGTTCCTAACAGGGCACGGACTGATACCAGTCCATGTCCAGCGATTGGGGACCCCTGCAATGCACATATCTACTCATCTCTGCAAACGTATTATTCTGGGATCAGCAGGGAAGAAAGTAAGAGCTGGCACTTTGGAAGAATCAGTCTGTCCTAAAGTGGGGACTGAGGTCTGACTTTCCATCAATTCCTATTTTAATATTATACCAGAATGTCACTAGGAGAACTGGGACTAGACGCCAGGCCTTTTGCTACCAGTTCAGAAAAGGATTTATGACACCAGGCAGCCACCTTGTCTCACTCAGTGTCAGTCACCTTGATTTAAACCAAATCCCTGGAAATCTATGCATACTTTCTCCACATAACTCAATGAAATCTACTGCACACACCCTGCAAAAACATACCAACCAAACACGTAGTGTCTTGCCAGTCTTAGAGGTGATGCCTGTTTAATCACACTAATAAGGTTATTCAACATAGATTTCTCTTAGGAGAAACAAAACTAAGGTGGTCTTATTAACCTCTCCTATGAGTCACTCGTTATTCACATATATACTAAAAACCTACTCTATGCCAGGTACCTAGGAAATTACTGGTGACCAAGTCCTTGTTCTTGTGCAGCTTACATTACATTTCAGGAGTAAAGAGGCAAACAAATGAGTAAAAGAAGTAAATAAATTAAAGTCTTTCAAGTAGTGACAAGTACTATTTAAAAATGGCATTATAGACAGTGACAGGGGTGTGTGCAATTTTAGATAGGGTGCTCAGGAAAAGTACAAGGCAGAAGTGAGCTGAGTGAGACCAGAGGGCCATGAAATGCCAGTCTGTAAAATCTGAGCGTAGATCATTTCAGGCCAAGGAAACAAAAATTACAAAGGCCTTGAGATAGAATCACAAAGCTCAGGTGTGAGAGGAACATAAAGAAGGCCAGCAGGATATAGTACAATGAACAACAGAAAGAGTAAGCCCAAGAATCAACAGGGAGGTAGTTTGGCCTAAATAATACAGAGTCCTGTAGGCTGTGTAAAGGATGTAGATTTATGTCTAAATGCAATTGGAAGCCAATGTTTCAAACAGGAAAGTGACATGATCCCATGTATGTTTCCGTAAGTTCCCTTTCACTGTTGTCTATAGAAAGGACTGCTGGGACAAGAGCAGAAGCAGAGACTAGTCAGATTGCCAAGAAGTCCAGAGAAGAGCCTATGTCTACTGCAATGGAAGTAGAAATAGCAAGAACTGCATAGATTTGTAGTACATTTTAGAGGTAATTTTGGGCCAGCACCTGGGGGTTATAGGAGGCCATTACTAAAACTGGGAAGATCAGAATGGAGAAGAGGGGATGGGGAGGGGACAGTGTGATTAGAGTAGGTAGTGAGGCATGGAATTAAGAATTTTGATTTAGCCAGGTTATATGTGGATGCCTATTAGGACATTCAAGTGGATGTCAAAAGGCAATACTGAACCAAAGCAAAGTCACCTTTGTTGCTTTCTTTACCCCTCTATGGGAACAGTCCATAGGGAAGTACCTATAGGGCACCAGTAGGGAAGGTTACTAAAAACAGAGGAGAGTTGTTGAACATTTTCTTTTAAAACTCTGAAGCCAATTTCTTCCCTGGATGAGGGTCACTGCATTGCCCATCTGTTTCAGAGTCTAATCCCACAAGGTGAGAACCCTGGTACTGACTATTAGGATTTAGGCCTTTAGTTAATCCGAAAGGATCTGGACTTTTGATTGCAAAAGACTCTTATGTGCAACATGACTCCATAAATCACTGCCAGTTATTCAGTCATAAAAAATATCAGTGTTGAAAGGGAACTTAGAGATCAGCAGGTAGAAGATTTTCATTATATATGAAGAAACTAAAATCCATAGATGTTGATGGGAAAACTGACACCTTACAGATTTCTCTCAAAGTACAAAAGGATATCCTGTATTCCTTCAGTTCTTTCAGTTCTTCTTCTCTTCGTTGCTTTTCTATTAATTCCTGCTGCCGAGAAACCTCATCAAGGAAGTTGGTCTCATCTTCATCTAAGCCTCTTACCATGTTTTCTGAGGAAACAATTAAACAAGGAATATTTAGCAGGCTAAAGGGAAAATATCATGAAATAAAATTTTTTCTTTTCCTTTTTTAATGAACAGCAGATCCTTCAGAGGATTAGAAGAAAGAATTTGTAAACACCATGGCTTCTGAATAGATATGGCATAAAATCAAGACATTCCTCCCATTACTACATATTAGCATAAAATTAAAATGGGTATCCTGAGCTCTAAACAAAAATGTTCAATATGGTCTGAAAGGCAAGTTTGTCTCTTTTCCACCAAATGACCATTTAGAGACTAAGATAAGCAAGATAATTCCATGGCTAGTTAGAAAAACTGTTGAACGTGGCAGGCGTGCATCAAAAAGACTCTGCAGAGTCCCTTGAACTCTATTTTCTGAAGCTTACTGAATTTGAACTGCTCCTCGTACTCCTGCTGTTTCCTGTCTTTCTGTTCCTGTAGTCTTTCATATAGAGACCGAGGGTCATAAACCTCCTCTGGACATTCTGGACAATGGAAAAGGAAGGGAGAGAAAAAGGAGAAGAGACGAGGAGGGGGGGAAAGATACATACTTTAGAACGCTTTCATATTATTTTGGAATCACAATGAATTTTAAAAATCAAGTCAAGTCTCTGCATGATCTGAGGGCAAGGATATCACAAAAATAGTACAAAGTCCACAGCTTCCTTTTGGACTTCATAGAAGGCTCAGCAGATCTCAAAGCCAACTATAAATGTCAATAGGGCATATGCCCTGAGACTGTTAACTGGAGGAGGGGGCAGCTCAAACCCTACACAGCAGCATTTTTAGTTGTTTGGATCCTGGACCCCCCCTTGTGGGGGAACAGACTAGCAGAATCTCCTGGAAGACAGTGTCATAGAGGATGTGGTTCTGCTCTCAGCTATGGAGGTCTAACACAGGTTCCTCTACCTCTCTGAGGCTAAATTCCTCTACTCTAAAAGTGAGGACATTATTAACACCTACTTTACAGGACTGGTGTGGGGATTAAGATTATGTTGAATGCCAAACCACATACCCACATACCTTCTGGATCTTCAGGTTTTCGAACTTTCTCCCATTCTTCTTGCCTCCTTTTGCGCCGTTCATCTAGTTCTGCCTCTGACACAAACCTCTTTTTGATAACAAGGTTACCATCATCCCCTCCATCCATAGTGGAATAATCAGTCTACAGAAAACAAACAAGACATTTCATGTGAGAATTGCAATTAAAATTCTAAAGAGAAACAGGAAGATTTAGTTCTGTCTCACCCAGCAGTGCACTACCTCAAAATTCCCTCTGACTTTGAAGAAATCCTCAAGTAGTTTAATGTATGGGTCATTGATGAAAGTATATGATTACATTTTCCTAATGTTTCAAATAGTTTTATTAATGATGTTACCTACAAAGCCAGCAAGAGGAGCTAGAATAATTCTCATTACATGCTGTTCCACAGTTAATCTTACATTGCAGATATTTCTGCCCCTCTAATCTAGACAAACTGACCTCCTGGGCACCCTTAGCTTTTTCCCAGTTCTCATCCTCCTTTATTTCTGTAACATCTGACATTGTTCCTTCTTGAAATTCCTGTTTCAAGGATACTACACTACCACAATTCACCTATTCTTGTTTCTAAGTAGATTTAGAATGGAGAAACTCAGGTATTGAGAGAGGCTTAGAGATCAAGTCTGGTCTGTACAACAGCAAAGTCATACATCTAGAGGCACAGAGACCATGAATGGAAAAAAAAGAGGCTAGAAGAACCCAGATCTCCCAACTTCAGATTCAATTACACTGCACCACACTTGACTCCTCTTTCACCTCTTTCCTAAACTTCCTCCCTGTAAACTCTGTATCTGTGCCACTTAACATGCTACACCTTCGATCCTTCTCTTTTCTCACTCTCACAATGACCTCAACACTTTATGTGTATCTCAATGCAGAAGACTCCCAAATCTCAACCTAAATACTTCTATCCTAACCTCTCTTCAGAAAGGAGGGAAGAAAATAAAGACAGAGGAATGTGCATTACTCCTTTTAAATTTTTCTGCTTTTCTTTGCTGGTTTTTCTCCTTTTGAAGAATTTTGGAATTACCTCTCAGACACGCTATGTGTTATTCACAGAATTACATCCTAACAAGAAAGTACATATTCTGTACTACTGGCACACCAACTCAGTGCCCATTTCAAGATGACTTCTAATAACAAAAACAAGTCTGCACTGCTAGCACAAAAATAAGGTATACTGAGCTCTGACCATGTACTGAATACTTTTTATGTATTATCTCACTTACATTTGCATTGACTTTATGAGAAATACTATCTCTTACAGGTGAAGAAATTGTGGTCCAGAGAAGTAAAGTTACTTGTCTCAGGTGATAAAAGGTGAACAGTAGATCTGAGAATCAAATCCAGACCTGATATAAAAAATTCATACTCCCACTTCACCATACCCTTCCCCAGAAACCAGGATCCTGGTTGCAAAAATGGACATATCAATTTCAATTTTCTTCCTACATCAAATTCCAGTGTTACGAATGTTCATGAAATATTTTCTTTAATAAAGATGAAAATAGGGAATACCAGGATAGCTCAACAGGTTGAGCACTTGCCTTGCAACCGTGAGATCTGGGGATTGAATCCTGGTCCTGGCCTGTGCAAACCCATATACTGAACTGTGGCATGACTGGTAACCACTGGGATCGCTGTAAAGGTTCTTGCTTCCCATGTGGGAAGCCCCAGTTTGGTCCCACCCTGCGCGGCCCCACATCCACCTGTGTGGAATGAAACGATGAACAACTAATAATATACAACTATGGAGACTGCTCTGGGCCCTCCCCAATTCATTCTCTCTCTTTCTCTTCACCCCTCCCCTCAAATAAAATAAACCTTAAAAAAAAAAAGAAAATAGAAACTGAGAAAATAAATCCAAACATCCAGAACAAGAGAACTGTATCAGCCTAAATCCTACCACTGCTGAAGTTTAGTTCAATGTAACAACAATAAGAAAATGTTGAAGGGATGTTAGGATGGCTCAGAGGATTGAGCACTCATCTTGCAGCCCCAGAGTCTGAGGATCAAATCCCAGTCTGTGCAGCCCCATGTGCTGAACTGGGGTGTGCCCCCAGTTCAGCTCTCAGAGGGGCAAGCTTTCCATTTGGGAGGCCCCTGGTTCAGCTCCCACCCCAGGCGTGCTTCCTATGTGTGTGTGTAGGGGGGGGGGGGGAGGAGCAGTTCCTGTGAAGCCCTGCACAGCCCCTAGCTGCCCTGTGCCTACGTGTGAAATGAAACTGTCGAAAACTAATGTACAACTGTGGAGACTGTTCTAGGCTCCCCCACCCCCCACCCCCTCTCTGTTAAAAATAAAAATAAATCTTAAAAAAGAAAATTTTGAAATTTACTAGAAAGAAAACCAAATCGATTGACAGAAGCTGTTGCTCCCACCTAGAGACCAAACCTAGACACTTTTGATTTAGCATAACTCAATGTCTCCTACCATAAGCCTATTACAGAAACAGAATTATTCAGTCTTTGGGACCAAGCCAAGCACTCCCCAAGTTCTGCAGAATGACCTCTTATGAAACAAGAGCCAACATTTTCTTAAATGTCCCTGGCAGAAAAAAGTCAACTATGTAGGATTTAATGAATGGAAAAGACATAATGGACCCTCAATTTCCCCCTTTCTTATCTTCTAATAGCTATAGCTCTCATTTCTCGACCTATATTGGCAGCAGTCCAGTTTCTGGTAAATAATTCAAAGTGGGCTGAGTCCTCATAGCCCACCTAACATGATTCCCCATCTGGCATCCGGAGGTTTTTACCCAACCTATACTTTAAAACTTCACAATGGATCACTGTACTCCCTCCCAGCCAGTGGATTACCTTCTTTGAGCAGATGTAACAGGTAGGATTGTTCTTCCTTAAACTGAACTTAAATCTATCTTCCTATAAATTCCACACAAAGGTTCAATCCACAGGGACTACACATAAGAAACTAAATCCCTTTTTCAACATGACAATGCTTCCGTTGTTGAAGACAACTCCATGTTCCTCCTAATTTGTCTCTTTTCTGGGTCAAACATCCCTAGTTTCTTTAATCTTATAAAATGGAGAAATATAACAGTGTCTCAAAGCAGTGAACTTACGAGATTGCATATGATTTAAACCTGGGAAATAAATATAAGGATCTGGCAATGCCACTGGCATTCATTAAGTGCATCTCTTCACTCTCATTATATGCTTAAAAAAATGAAAATAATATATATTAATACTGAGAAAAAATTCTTCCACTAGGCCAAAACCTAGAATCTTACATGCGTCCTTCTAAGAATTCAGGGACTCTTAAGATTTATTCTTATAACTCAAAATTAGAAAAACTATTTATTTTAATATTTATGGCCTGCTGAGTTTTTGGAAAGAGAAGAACCTAACTTCATTTAACGTTAACAAAGAGTCCTAAAATTCAGGGATAAAGCCTGTAGGATAACATGTAAACAGGGTTTGAATTTAAAATAGAAACTCTTGGGTTCCCTGGACCACACTAGAAGAATTGTCTTGGGCCACACATAAAACACACTAACACTAATGATAGCTGATGAGCTTAAACAAAACAAAACAAAACAAAACAAAACAAAAAAGGTCACAAAAATATCTCATGTTTTAAGAACTTGTGTTGGGAGCATTCAAAGCCCAGGCCACTGGTTGGACATGCCTGCTCTAGAGAAACAAGGATCTTCCCAACATTTATCAATCACTTTTGGGAAAAGACAAATTTGGGGGACTCTAAGATAGTCTTACTCTCTTCTTCATCAATTCTCTCTTAAATGCTAGACTTTGACTTCTACCCAGAGAACTGAGTCTGTCTATTACCCATCCATTTTTCATATACAGGGGCAAAGCCAGGGATCAGTTGGTTAGAACGGTGCCAAATTCTATGGAATGCATAAAGAAAATAAACTTTAATAGGAGTTAGTGAACTAGTTAATACCAGATACTAGTAGTGGTAAATTATATACAATGAATTAACAAAGCATACAGTACAGGAAAGAGGCAGTAATCAAAGGGCATGAATATAGATCAATCCAGTTTCCCAGGCTGAAATCCTAGACACATATTTAGACTCCTCTTTCCTCACTCCCTTACATTCTACCAGTACCAAGTTCTGTTGTTTCTATCTCATAAGGACCTCTTTTAATCCAACTTCTCCTTTCTTTTCTTTTTAATTTTTAAGTCCTTCCCTTTATTTTCTTTTCAGGGCCTCCTCTTGCATGGACTACTGCAACACATGCCATCAGTCTCCCTGTTTCTACTCTAGCCCCTACTACAACTATTTATAATTCTACTTAGCACTTTATGGTGTTTTGTCATTTTTGACTGTTCCAACAGCTCTTTGTATCCACAGTGCTTATTAGCACAGTGTCTGGCATATATTAGACATATAATATATACCTATTGAATAAACCAACCATGGAGATGATTTGAAGAATTTAAGTAGGGAGGAATGATCACACATGAATATTCCTAGGTACTGTCTGATATAAATTATAGAGAATGTTAAATATTAAATAGCACTTGCTGTGGCTTCTATTCTATGTCCCATGGGGAATCCTATTTAAACACCATACAATTTGTGCAGCAGGAAACACAGAACTAAAAATTATATCACTTTGCTATATTATATAATTAATGTCTTCTTCAAGAATAGTTTGTGCTACTCTCCTTTAATTTCAACTGACTAAAATGCTCTTATACTGATTAATAAGTACTTCCCACACAAAGCATTTTTCTTTGAAGAGCTCAATATTCACTGGCTGTTTATTCTGCAATAGATGATAAATACTTGCAACTATTTATCTCCTTCTAGAAAAAGACAGAAAAAAAACAGAAGTTAAAGTGTTTGTTTTTAATACTTATTGCCCAGGTTAACTTTCAAAATTCTCTTATTTTTCTCCTTTATGTGCTAGAATAATTAAAAACAAAACACAAACAAAGCCTAGGGGTCTAGGGATCTAACTATAAACATGCATGTAGGAATGAAGAGAAATTAATACATTAGGAATACTTATTTGGTCCTTATTGTGTTTAATTTTAGAAAGAATAAATGCTGTCAACTTTCCTTTACTCACCTAGCTTTCTTCTTCAAGGTGACCTATGTTTAATTATCAAACAAAACAATGTATTATTTTTAAAAGGATTAAAGTTCTTCAATTAGAGAATTAATGGAAACCAAAAACATACCAAAATTACTTTGTCCAAATTAAAAAAGTTTCAAACTAATAAAAATAAAGAATGTAAGTTTTCACATTTGCTTGACATCCAAAAAAATTAAGTTCTTATATTTCAAGCCAAAATAACTGTTAAACACTGCACTACTGTGTTGTACTGGAGACTATGGTATTTAATTTCCAGGTTGGTAGGACAAAATGGGCTTAGTGTCTTATATAGCATGCCATACAAATTTTAAGATGCATAAATTACATTGCTGTCCCCAAAATAAGTGCTCTCACTGAATTGAAAAATTATTCCACTTAGCTAGTGCCATAAGTTAATGAGATCTGGTTTCCTATGGAATTCAATTTTGTGATGGCAGATAACTTAGGTGTTTACAACACTGGCCTCTATACTCTCCCAATCATAACATTAGGTAAGACTGTAAGTGTAAAAATACACCAAGGAGAATCAGAGTTCTGTGTTAGCGTGTTCTAAGGCTAATCTTCGGGTAACAAAAAAAAAAATAATAATAGGCCAATACACTGTCAATACAGTTAAGTACTGCTCTATCTACATTTTCACCCTCGTGTTCAAGTCACAGGGGATTTCAAAATGCAGGACAGCAACTAAGAGGAATTTTCCATCTGACAAACTCAACTATCTTCCAAAGAGATTGCTTTCTGGCAAGGTCTTCTACCAAGCAAGATGATTTTCCCTAAATTACAAAACTTCAGAGAATGACAACTACTAACAAAGAACACTGTTAGCTTTTATTACTAGACAAAGTAATCCTCAATCTTCAAACAATGAGACTTATTTAACATACTACTCTAGTACCAAAGGAGATTAATAGAATCTAAAAATGAGGGTACAGCATAGCAACTTAATTCATATTTAAAATGTTTATTATGAAGAGCAATTTGTAGTAACCTGCCAGTTGTCTAGGCATCTAAAAATGCACACAGAAGTTATTTATTAAAAAAACCTGGGGAAGCCGGGATGGCTCAGTGGGTTAGGCGCTCACTTTGCAGCGCTGGAGACCGGGGATCAAATCCCGGCCCCGGCCCGTGCGGAACCATATGCTGAACTGGGAGCTCCCCCAGTTCAGTTCTCTCTCAGTCTCTGTATCTATCTCTCTCTCTCTCTCTCTCTGTCAAAAATAAAATAAATAAATAAAAATATATTTTTTAAAAAAACACACAAAAAGACAAAAAATCTAGGGGGTAGCCGGGATGGCTAAGCACTCTTTGCAGCCCTGGGGACAGAGGACTGAATCCCGGCCCCAGCCCATGTGGACCCATATGCTGAACTGGGATGTGCTTCCCATGCGGGAGGCCCCCAGTACAGTTCTCGCCCTGCGCAGCCCCTGCCCACCTGTATGGAACAAAACCATGTCAAAAAACTGATGACGTGCAGCTATAGAGACTGCTCTAGGCCCTCCCCTTTCTCTCTGTCTTTCTGTGTCTCAGTCTCTCTCTGTCTCTGTCAAAAACAATAAAATAAATCTTAAAAAAAAAAAAAAGAAAAAGAAACTACATATGTGCATTTATCTTAAATTCATATGCACTGGAAGAAAACAAAGAACTTAAAATACTGGTCCCTTAGTTGATCCTCAGTTCCCCAGTTCATGTGTGCTTCTCAGAGTGTAAGATTCTAATATTAGTTGTACTGGTTATTCATTATGACTCCTCAAAGCAAACCAACTGCTTCATCTGGGGCTCAAAGAAAGAAAAATAGCATCTGTTCCAAAGCTGAAGGAAAACATGGCCATGCTGGAATTTTGCTGCTCTGGTATATCTACATTTGATTATGCAGTACCTTGTCATCTAGACTGGCTTTGGAACCTAACCTACACTATATTATATCCAAGTCTCCCAGGCTTTATATAAACCCTCTCTAAGATCAAATTTTAAAATAAAATAAAGGCTTTGCATTGCACAAACCATGCATAAGGCCAACCAAGTCATTCAGTTGTATTTTAGAAGAAAATCTTTAAGGGGACAATCTATTATGGGCAAGGCACAATGCTAGGTACTAACCTGGCACTCTATTTTTTGGCAAGTGAGGAACTTGCATTCAGTAAGAGATAAGATTGGCACATGAGTAATTTAAGGAAAAGCAAAATAAAATTAAATTCTGTAAGAAATGAGAAGCTAAGCACTGAAGAGTTCAGAAAAGGAAAACTAGAAAAAAGCATCAGGGAAGCTTAATTTTGATAGTGGCTGTGACACTGCACAGTGAAAAGTGGTGGGAGTTTTAGGTATACAAATAAAATATTCTTTAACTCAAGATTGCCTGAAATCATAAATTTCACATTCCAAAATCAAAATGAAAGGGTACTTTCATTTCCAGAAATATTGGGCTAGGTAATTGAGACCAACCCCCTACCTCTATGATAAAAAAAGAACTGAAAGAAATTTTTTAAATAATTCTTAAACAAACAAAATAGCTAAAAGGATAGTAAAGAATTTAGCCAAAACCCAAGAAAAGAAAAAAGGTGAATACCAGAAATTAAGCCCAATATTCAAACATGTTTTCATCCTGAAGGTGTCTCTGACCTTGAAAGCTGTTTGGGTATCCTTGTAAAGTAACAGAAACAAAAGTTATAATGGGGTGCCCACAGAGGATGTGGAGTCTAATAATGACCTCCTTCGCCTTTTTTTTTTTTTAAAGATTTATTTTATTGATTTTTGACAGAAACAGAGACAGAGAGAGACAGAGAGAAGGGGGAGGGCCCAGAGCAGTCTCCATAGTTGACATTAGTTTTTCCATATAGTTCCACTCCACAGGTGGGCACAGGGCTGCACAGGGCAGGTACTGGGCTGGGAGCCTCCCACATAGGACCCGGCAAGAACTGAATTGGGGGCACACCCCAGTTCAGCATGTGGGTCCGCATGGGCCGGGGCTGGGATTCGATCCTTGGTCCCCGGGGCTTCAAACCGAGCGCTTAACCCGCTGAGCCATCCCAGCTTTCCCTCCTTCTCCTTCTTAATCTGGTATCCCAAAAAACTTCACCTTCAAAGTAAACATGAACTGGAAAGACTAACAGCAGGAATAATGAGCAACAGACACAGACCCAAAGAGAATTCAGATAATGGATTTAAAACATATAGATTATAAAACAATATGCTTACTATACTTAAAGGTATAAAAACCAAGTCTCAAAATTAGTAAGAAGTTGTAAAACAGTGGTATAACACTTTTGAAAAGGAACAAAATAGAACTTAAAAGAACTAAACAATGTAAAAACTGTAGTAAAGATTTCACTGGATTGAGTTTAATACTACATTAGAAATAACTTAAGAGAGAATTAATGACAAAACTATCCAGAATGTGGAAAAGTAAAAAGAGAGAGGAAGAGAAAAAGAGTCAAAGGTCTGTTAAATCAGTAAAGAAAAAGGAAGATAAACAGTGGGACAGAAGCAATGTATGAATATAAAATGGCTGAGAATTTTACAGATTAATATAGAGAATAATCTAAAAATTCAAAACATCTAATAAACACCAAACAAAACAAAAACAATGGGGAGGCCGGGATGGCTCAGTGGGTTAAGCACTCACTTTGCAGCCCCAGGGACCAAGGATCAAATCCCGGCCCCGGCTCGAGTGGACCCATATGCTGAACTGGGGAGTGCCCCCAGTTCAGTTCTCACTGGGTGAGACCCCGGCCCAGTTCCTGCCCTGTGCAGCCCCGCCCACCTGTGGAATGAAACTATGTGGAAAAACCAATGATGTGCAACTATGGAGACTGTTCTGGGCCCTCCCCCTTCTCTCTGTCTCTGTATCTCTCTCTCTCTGTCAAAAACAATAAAAATAAATCTTTAAAATGTCCTATAGTAAAGGGTGAAACAGATCATATTTAAGAATGAAAACAAAGTGTGTTGGATAAGTGATCCATAGTGAACACACTGAAAATGCTTAATATCACCGTCACAAAAACAGACATACCGGTAATTACACTATGCTTGAGCCTACCGCTGCACTTAAATTACTTCATTTACCAGGTAATATGGTTTTTCAATTTCTGAAGCAGCACTTTGACTCTAACCAAACATCAAGATTCTTGGAAGGTAAAAGACTGCTAACCAGGTAGATGGTCTTGAAGTAATTCTTCCATTCTTAGAACCACAAAGAAATCGCCCTACTGGTCCCACCGGAGGAAAAGGCACCAGCACCAACACTTAGCTGAGAAAGGATAATTGGGCAGCCTTTGCTTTCAGACACTGACAAATTAACAGCTCATCTCAAGTTCTATTTGAAAGACTGTAAGAACTGCTTTTATCTCAGCTCAATTCTCCCATGTATCAAAAAGGAATCTAGAGATTCCTTTCAAGGATTCAACAGTGCCCTCCAAACCATTTTATGGGGTCCCTCTTAACCCATCAACAAACTGAACTTAACACTAAATAAACCTTACCTCACAGCTGGTACCCAAGAGGTTACTACGGATTCTAACCACAAACTCACATTTGGCTTCCTGGCTCCCACTCCAGACCTACTCAGTCATACTATCCGGGGGTGGAATCCTAGAATGTGCATTTTAAAGGGGTGGCAGAAGATCTCCTTTTCTATTAGTTTAAGAACCACTACTAGGGGAAGCCAGGATGGATGGCTCAGTGGATTAGGTGCTCGCTTTGCAGCACCAGGGACCGAATCCTGGCCTTGGCCTGTGCACACCCACATGCTGAACTGGGGTGTGCTTTCCATGCGGGAGGTCCCCAGTTTGGTTCTCACCCCCCAGTTTGAACCCTGGCTCGAGGGGGCGTGCCTCCCATGCAGAAGGCCCCCAGACCAAATCATGCCCTGAACGGCCCCTGCCCACCTGTGTGGACTGAAACCATGTTGAAGACTGATGACGTACAACTATGGAGACTGATCTGGGCCCTCCGTCTTCCCTCTGTCTGTCTCTGTCTCTTTATGTCAAAAACAATAAAAATAAATCTTAAAAAAAAAACCACTGCTATCAAAAACAGGGCTCCTTCTCCCCCAAGCGGACTGACTTTCACATGGGCCACCAACTCTCAAACAAGATGCTTCAAGTCTCGGTCTTAGTTTCCTAAGTTTTCTGCAAAACGAGCACGCTAC
The DNA here is from genome assembly GCA_004027555.1 of Craseonycteris thonglongyai. NCBI lineage: Eukaryota > Metazoa > Chordata > Mammalia > Chiroptera > Craseonycteridae > Craseonycteris > Craseonycteris thonglongyai. Next base: position 18,704 of record PVKE010009513.1, read on the forward strand.
CGCAACGGGTACGAGGTACACATTTTTCCCACCTTACACTTACATGCTGTGATTCAACCATTTCCAACCAGGCATCCCCACAGCTCCTGAATAGCCTGGAGCCGAGCCAAGACCTCTGGAATAAAGCCCGCTTCTCACTTGGGGCCTCGGTGGCCCCACCTAGCAGACAAGGTGGAGGGGCCCGAAGTCCCAATTCCGCGTGTCGGGGATCCTCCCCCACACGACCCGGAGGCCATCCCGTGAGCTCCCTCGTCCCCCTCAGGCTGGGCTCCGCAAGCCCCTGGCCCCAGCGGCTCAGAACACTGGGTAAAAGCACAGACTGAGAACAGGCCTGGACTCTAAACCTCGTATCAGGCGCAGCCCCCCACTATTTCCTCGGGGAAGAAGCTGGAGCCCAAGTCTCGCCGCTTGGCCGGGGCCCAGGCCGCACTCACCTACCGGCCGCGCGGGAGGCGAGACCCCCTTTCCTTGGTGGCACCCACCCCAAACCGCCACCGCAAAGCCGCTCGCTCTTTAGGAAAAAAAGATAGAAAAGAAAAAATAAAGAAGAAAGAAAATAGCCTTTGCTTTTGTACTCCTTTTGACCCTTCAAGGCTTCCTGTTCCTCACCGCCACAGCAAAGTTCCTCCCCGCTTCCGGCGGCGTAACCCAATCCGCGCCTCTGTTCCTCCCCAGGAGTCCGATGGAAATCCGGTGCCAGGAAAACCGGGAGGAGACACTTGATTGGGCCAGTCGCACCTCAGCAAAGGGATTGGCCAACTCGCGCCTGGGGGGCGGGCCGGGTTGTGCGATCACGTGACAGTATCCCAGCAAGATGGTTGGTTGTTAGGAAAAGGGCTTGCCATCGAGGAAGGGGCGTTTCCTAGGGGACTGAGGGGCCGGGGCGGTTCGAAGCGGGGGTGGGCCCGTCGCGTAATGGCAGCGCCGTGTCCTCGCGTCCATCTTTACCGCTCTCTCGGACCTGTCACAAAGGAGTCGCAACGCCGCCGCCGCCCCCTCTCTCGGGTGGATCTGGGAGCTGGAGAAAGTCAGTGCCGCAGCCCTGCAGTGCTGCTCCGGGAAGCCCCTGGGGACGAGGAGCGGGGGGGAAGCCCGAGGGTTGGGGACGTCCGTGAGGGAGGGGAGCAGGCACCCGCATCTGCGGCGGAGAGACCAGACTGGGGCTAGGGGAGACTCCTGGCAGGGACCCGGGAGGGCTGGCGCTGGGCAGAGCCCAGGAAACAGCCCGTAGGTTCTCCACCGGGGCCCGCGCTGGAGGCGCCTGAAGAGGTTCCTGGAAGAGGGTGTTCCCCCTTTAGGGGGGTTCGTGACCGGAGGAGGTTCTTGGGGGTCGCCCTTCGGAGGAGGCCGCGGCTAAAGGGGCCCAGGTGAGAGGCAGGTAGTTCCTGGGAGGCTCCTGATATTAGGAGTGCTCTTGGGGATGTCCAAGGTGCTTCGAAGGGGTCCATGGGAGGACTCTGAGAGGGTCTCCTTCTGTGGAATTTGAGGCTTAGGTGGCACGGGTGAGAGGCAGCACCTTTCCCAGGGAGGCACAGAAATGCCTCGGGGTCGGGGTCCAGAGATGCCTCAGCGGGAAGGGCGAGGAGTTGGGAAAGCAGAGTTACCGGATTCCTCGACTCCGGAGGCCCGATGTGAGAAGTGGGTAATGGACTTGGGGAGAGGAGTTTGCTGGGGCTGCTCTGGGAAGAAGGCACCCCCATCCATAGGAAAGCCGGGGGATGTTGGGAGGGTAGCGAGAATGGCAAGACCGTTCTCTGGAGACCAGCCTAGAGTCTTAAAGCACAAGACTCATCCGCTTCTGAGATTAGTGCAGGTGTGGTGGGGGAAGGCCACCCACCCACCCTCCCTGCGGGACTCTAGATCAGGCCTTTGTCCCTACGTGCTACTTCAGTTTCCTTGTCTTTGGAGAGGGAAACCGAGGCAGGGGTGCACCACTGAGACTGCAGTTCTGTCCTTGTGAAGGAGGTTGCTCCCCCTGGAGTGTTGAACTGTGAACTCTAAGGGTTGAAAGTGTCTGTTATTGACTACGTAGAGTAGAGCCCGGCAATTATCCAGGCACCTCACCCTGCCATCTGCTTGTCCTTAGACGGAGTTACTTAACCTGCTAAGTTCTCTGCTGTAAAACAATGCAGTGGGTGAAAGTACTTTTACAAACTACAAATTGTGAGAAAAGTAAGGTACTGTGATTCTAACACCAAACGGATTGCTGTTGAGGAATAAAGTGAAGGCACTGTCTAAACTGTAAAAGTGTGTAGATGTAATGGATTCGTATTTAATGCAGTAGTTGTTGGCCGCCTATGGAGTGCTGGAGCCATATTGTACTGAAAGCTTCAAGGTTCACAGCTTTTTAGGTCATACTATACTATAAACCCATGGTGTCAACCAATCCCTACTTAGATGAAGGTGAGGGATTTCTACTTTTCGCTCTCAGAGTTTTGATTTACTGTGAACTTCTGATGGTGCTGGCAAGAGGTAGCACTGTAATATAATTTCCTTCAGGAAGTTTTGCCTTGACAGCTGAAATTTTCCTCCAAGTAATTGGATCTCAATGATGTAAGCTACCTCCCCTTTTCCCCCTTTGTGTGTGTGTGTGTTCATTCATGGCCTTTGGAAGTCTACATGTAGTGAATATCTTGCTTCCTCAGTTGTGATTTCATAAATGAGACCTCTATTTTTTTCTCCATGAATATTATGCCTTCTTATAGTAGTTCCAAACTACAGATTTTAAGGCACACTTGCAGTTGATTTTAAATTTCTATTCCACAGTGGTTCTGGTGTGGTTTTTTTTTACCCTATATAGAGTTTGCATTTCCTGGGATAACATCTTGCTCTGTAAGGTTATAAGATATTTGTGTTCAGGTATGACATTTTCCTAATGTTTGGTTAATGGCATTTGTTAGAAAGCTGTTTTTCCAAATGTTTGGTAATTTGTAAGTTTTGAAGTGTTTTGTTTTGTTTTTAACAAAAAACTGACTTGTATTTCCTGTTTTTCTAATCTTATCTTCCATGGATCTTTTTTTTTTTTTAATCATTGTGTGGATTTTGTGAGCTTTCTCATTTCCCAGAATGCATGTTGTCCTGACCTGCTTAATGTCTTTGTGTGATCTGCTTTTTGCTGTTTTCACAAACCCTTCATTATTCTATACTCCATGATTACTTTTAAATTATTGATTGTAGGAAGTGTTTCAGCATACTCTTTGTGGACTTTTTCTTCTTTGTCAGCAAAATAACTTTTCACTTGGTAAACTGGCCAAGAATCAAGGGGGAAGTAAAAACAGCATTTTGTATAGGAGTCTGTTATTCTATAGTGAATAGGAAAAAACAACTCTGAAGTATGTCTCAATAAGAGAATAACAAAAATATTGTTGTGTTTTCCTTAAGTACATTTGCAACAGTCTGTTTCAACTCATGAGCTTAATTCAGTCTGTCAAGAACTGCCTCTTTCCCTAACAATGAAGTAATTTGTTATAAAGAAGTGAGATGTCACTTTGCATCCTTTAAAACACAGTTCTCTTTGATACTTGAATAGCTATATAGTTTGAGAGATTATTAGGAATTCTTTTTTTTTTTAAAGATTTATTTATTATTTTTGACAGAGAGAGAGAGAGAGAGAGAGAGAGAGAGAGAGAGAGAGAGAGAGAGAGAGATACAGAGAGAGAAGGGGGAGGGCCCAGAACAGTCTCCATAGTTGTACATCACTGATTTTTCCACATAGTTTCATTCCACAGGTGGGCTTGGGGCTGCACAGGGCAGGAACTGGGCTGGGGTCTCGCCCTGTGAGAACTGAACTGGGGGTACTCCCCAGTTCAGCATATGGGTTCGCACGGCCGGGGCCGGGATTCAATCCTCCGTCCCCGGGGCTGCAAAGTGAGCGCCTAACCCACTGAGCCATCCTGGCTTCCCAGGAATTCTTGAGGGTGGTAATTACTATTACATTTCTTTAAACTGGAGATTTTCTGTTTTGTGGGATCCTTGTAAAGTAGGATGTGATAGTGACAAGGTTGCACCACAGATGGGAACAACAGTGGAACCTGTAATCTACTTCAAAATAGTTATTTGGGAGTAGTAAACCATCAATTTAACTTCTCTTCCAATAGCTGACATTTTTCAAGGTATTTACCACTGAATTTGGATAGTTTTTCCTGGTATGCAAATTAGAAAATTGAAAAACAGTAGTCAGGAAGTAAATAATACCTATAGGAGGAGACTTTTACAACTTTTAGGAGTGCAAAAGAATATTTTCCCATTGGTTTATCTATTCAATAAGTCAGCTTTTGAAATCTTTTTTTTTTTTTAACAGTCTTTGATTAGGGGGGAAAAAAGTATATATTTGTTATATTTTACTCTCAGTGACCATTCCAAGAGAGAATGCTTACTGGCTAAATATGTAAAATCGTGTTTAACTGTAACTAACTGTGAAATATACAAGGCTAAATGAGTTAAAGTGGTGGGCTCTTTCAAAAGCTCTTTCTGAGCTTTTGAAAACTAAGAATGCATTTGAGATAGCAAAGAATTGATACACTCCTTAAGTCTGTTAAGGAATGAACCCTGCTCATAGCTTTTTTACTGCTTGAAATTACAGTTTCCAGGAATAATTTCATGAGCCCTATACATATCAAATAGAAGTTTGAAATAACCTTATGCAAGTTTTTTATTATCTCATAGTTTAGTGTTTCAGTGTTAGCTTCTTACCCCTCTACCTTCTGAAGAATTGTTTCCTCTCCTGTGCTCTCTTAATGCACTGATTCTCAGAGTCTGACTCCTACCCTGCCCCACCTTGTGGGAAGTGCAGCAGTTTTTTCCATTCTTAGTGCTTCATAGTTGTTCATACTTATATATGCCTAAAGGCTACTTACTCATAACCTACCCAAGTGAATTATTAAGGATTACTAAAACATGGCATTCATAAACCAAAACTAGCCCGACATTAGAGTTTACTGTTGCCTCTAATACCTTTTTCTCCCAGGAAGTCTGAACTGGGAAACTTAGCACCAATGCCAAGCTTCTTACAGGGACTCCTGCGGTATTCAGGAAGGGTGCTTATTTGGGATGTATCATTGGTATTGAGTCAAGCTGATCTTGGTTTCCCATTGTGCTTCCTCATGTGTTTTGTTTGTTTTGCTTTGCTTTTCATTAGAATTACTATTAGCTTATTTATCAGTTTAATTTATGGGCTTCTGGTTAATCTGTCACTGTGTTCAGGGATATTTGTACCAACAATATTTTGGCTTATAATTTAAGACATGACCGTGTTGCAATGCAAATGTAAGTCCTCTGTACTCGTTTTGCTAATGCTGATAATACTATATAGTCACCTAAAACTTGCTTGTACAGAAATACTTGAACGTTGCTAAGTTCCTCTTCTGCTGGAAAAATGGAGTGAGTCCTCCTCCTGCTGGAGCTGACACTTTATCCATAGTTTTCCCTGGTGTGTACTGTATTATTGGTAGGGCACTCAGTGGGTTGTCGCTTGCCATCCTCCTGCCAAGAGCATGAGGGACCTCTTTTCATCTTTGCTCAGTGCCTGGCATATAAGCATTGGATTCATATTTACTAAATGATGTTGTCTCAGTTTTTCAAAGTGATAAATATTTTAGAAACATTTACTATTTTTACAGATTTTAGAATAAATTCACTTAAAATAGTTACTAAATACCTGTTAGGTTCTAAGTATCCAGTTGAGTTTTTTCAGACACCATTTTAATTTTAAGTAAATTTTATTAAGGAAAATATCGCTAGTCATGCTATTTATACATTTTGCTTGCTTTTCTTAATGGGTATGCGTTTTCTATAATAGAAAAATCCTTATTCTTTACATTTACGAATCATGTGTGTAAATAACACATCTGTATGACTTTGTGTTATTTAATCTGGGGGGAGGGGGTGATCCCAAATAGTACGGAATATTACATTTGTTTTTCTCCTTTGTATTACAGCCATCATTAGCGCTTAGCTCAGTTCTTCCTTAATATTTCTTTTTGGGTCCAAGACAGATTTTTCAATCTTTGAGACCGGGGAGAGATTATTTACTTCTCCATTTTTTCTTTTTTTAATTATTATTTGCTTCTATAAATTCCTATTATCCCAGACCTAAATTTTATTTTTAAATATATTTCTTTAAATGATGCAAGGATTTATCTTTTCTCTTTTGTATTGTTTCAGGTTAGGACTGTATTCTATCATATGTTTTGCCATAAGTCTCACCTAACCACTGCTACATGGATAAAAAGTTCTTGGCATTTTAGAAGAAGCTTTTTTCATATACTCTTTTTCTAACAGTTCAATAAGAAAAATTATCTTTTCTCTCTCAAAGATTTACTTTCTTAAACCAACCTCAATGCCTAAGAGAAGTATCAGAATTATCCATTGCTTTTCTTAGACAATTTGAAGGTTACAGTCCAAGGGATAATAGTACTTCAAGTGGCCAGTGTCCCTGCAGATAATTTTGGACACCTGAGTGACATGTAAAAATATCTTGTCAGAGCTGCCTTTCCTTTTGGGGGAAAAGTGAAGTTCCAGCTAAATACTAGATTCTTAAGAGTCTAGAGACAAAAACACTCTTGTTAAAACTTAGTCTTTGTGTGGTTTCTGTTTCAACTGGCAACTGTACCCTTGATATATAATACACATTTATCTATTGCACTACCAAATAATCAACCTTGTCCTCCAAGTTTTTCCCATTTAAATACAATCTTCAGTTAAAAAAAAATTTTTTTTTCAGGTCTTTGATATATCCAGCAGGATATTTTAGAAGCAAATATATTTTTGGGTGAAGTTCTTTGTCTTAGGGTTGATAGGGTTCTTTGATAGGGTTTGAGTTACACAGGTGTATGCATTTGACAACACTCGGCACATATATGCTTCACACTTGTACATTTCATTACATGTAAATTTTTATTTTTTTAAGATTTATTTGTTTTTGACAGAGAGAGATACAGAGTCAGAGACAGAGAGAAGGGGGAGGGCCCAGAACAATCTCCATAGTTGCATATCATAGGTTTTTCCACATAGTTTCATTCCACAGGTGGGAGTGGGGCTGCACAGGGCAGGAACTATGCCGGGGTCTCGCCCCAGTGAGAACTGAACTGGGGGCACTCCTCAGTTCAGCATATGGGTCCGCATGGGCCGGGGCCAGGATTCGATCCTCAGTCCCCGTGGCTGCAAAGTGAGCGCCTAACCCTCTGAGCCATCCCGGCTTCCCCTCATGTAAATTTTTAACTTCTAAAAATATACTGAAGTCCAGTTAGTGGTATGTATGCTGAATTATTTAGGGGAAAGTATACTGATACCTGCAATTTGCTTTGAAATGCATCAGAAAAATTAAATGGATTAATTATGGGTAGAGATGTTTAGATATATGATAAAACAAGTATAGTAAAATGTTAATAGTAGAATCCAAGTGGTGGGTATATGGATTTTTGCTCTCAAATTCAACTTTGCTGTGTGGTTGAAATTTTTTATAATAAAATGGGAGGGTCCAGTAAATATGACATAAAGAGGTCACTTATAATACTTCATTAGGAAAAAATTCAAAACACTTTCTAATGAGAGAAAATCAGTAAGATTTCCGGTTTTTCTATTCTGTTACTGCTCATGCTGTGTGATTTAGCCTTTGAAGGGTGGGGTGTGGAATGGAAAAAATTCTGCATGCTGTAACACTGTTTGGGAATGATGAGGTAAAGATGACAGTGATAGTAATTTTATGGCCAAAGTTTTCTTCCTATGGTCATTCATTTAACCAGCTTCTCATTTCTTGGCAGCATAAATCTGAAGTCTTTTCTGCAGAGAAAAGAAAGTATTCTTAATGTCACTGAGCTTATTATGATTGAATGCAAGCAAATATTTGAAGAGATGAATCATTGATTCCTGGACCATTTGTTAGAGAGGATTAGACCAGTTGGCCAGATGTCTCTTGTGGTGAGCTGTTTATGATGGTAGAGGTCTGTGTTTTGTGTACCAAACCTCACTGCTTTAACATTAAACTTACTGAGAGCCCAAGTTCAATTTTTTCCCTCTCAGAGCAACTAAAAAATATATAAAATGTAAAAATCTAATAAATCATAAAAGATATAGAAATGGAATAGTCTTTCTTTTAAAAAAAAAATCAAAATAATACCACTCTTCAAAGAAACAGATTCACAAAGGAATGGCTATGAACAGTATAATGATTTAAAAAACACTACCATTTAGGTGGTGAGAAGTCTTTCTCCTAAGCAGTGGCATCCAGTGGTATCATTGCCATCAGTTCAGTTGATAATTGCTACATCAGTTGATTGTCACAACTGCAGATCCAATAGTTTGTATATATTTAAATTTTGTGAGTAGCTTTTCTTTGGTCTCAAAATTGACTTGACCCATAATAGTGAATGCAGGGGTATCTAACCTTTGGCTTCCTTGGGCCACATTGGAAGAATTGTCTTGGCCCACACATAAGTGATAGCTGATGAGCTAAAGAATATATATATATATTTTGCAAAAAAATTTCATAATGTTTTAAAAGTTTATGAATTTGTGTTGGGCTGCATTCAAAGTCCTCTTGGACCACATGCAGCCCACAGGCCACAGGTTGGACAAGCTTGATGTAATGTCAAGTGGTCTTCAAACTTAAGGTTAAGTGTATAGGTATTAAAGAAGTATATAATCTCTAGTCACATTCATATTTCATTCAGTGTGTCAGCCTTTAATGGCATTACCCATAAGTAGGGTACCATCTTGGTTCATTATGATGCTTCATAGGGTAGATATGGTGGGAAATATAGGGAGCTATTTTATTCATTGTGTTGCTATGCACTATACATAATCACTAATAGATGTAACTTTATTCATTCATTCATTCATTTATTTATTTATTTAGACAGAGAGAGAGAGAGAGAGACAGAAGGGGAAGGGCCCAGAGCAATTTCCATAGTTGTATGTCATCAGTTTTCAATGTAGTTTCACTCCACAGGTGGGCACAGGACTGCGCAGGACAAGAACCAGCCTGGGGTACTCTCGCATGGGCCCTGGCAAGGACTGAACTGGGAGCACACTCTTTCAGCATATGGATCCGCATGGGCTCAGCTCTGGGCGAGCCCTGGGGCTGCAAAGCAAATGCTCAACCCTCTGAGTCATTGGGGCCTCCCCAATGTAACTATTCTAATGGTTATTTTGACTAACTTTTCTTCAAAAGACTGTGGTCAGAGATAGTCTCATCATCTTTCTTTAAGGGGAAATTAACTTCTTTGACCCCAGAGGAATCACCCTTTAGTGTTTGTTTCTTCAGTCTGCAGCAGGTCCTTCCTACTCTGCCAGGTTCTTTGTTAGTTTATATAGCGCAGTGATTTCCAGACCTGGCCACCATCAGAATCACCTAGGGAGCTTTTAAGAAAGCACTTGCTTGGACCACATCCTAGAAATTCTGATTCTGGCTATTTGGAATAGAAACAGGAATTTGCATTTTAAGAAGTATTAATACCTAAGCAATTGTAATGCCCATCACATTTGGGATGATTAAGCTACACTCCCAAGGTTTTTTGTCTGATAGTACAGATAAATAAAAAATTTTTCAGTACATGAGTTTTATAAAAGATAAATTGTTAGTTATCTTAGTTCTCTCTAAAGTCGGGTCTTACTCCAGTGTCCCAACCCCCAGATTAATCCTTAACCTCTGATTAGCGACAGGCTCACGCTCATTTTATAATCTCTTGAATTTTGGGATCCAGTGTATATGTTAGGCCTTGTGCCACATGTTTCACAAGCACTATTTCATTTAATCATCACACTAGTACTGTGAGGTATAAGGACTATTACTGACTCCATGTTTTAAAGTGTGTCTAGTTAGGGGAATTAAAAATAGAATGCATAGCTGTAAATTTTGCAGTGCTGGCCTATGCCAGTCTGACTGCAAAACCCATGTTCTGTGCTGTAGGTGGCCTCTGGCCTCCTGTACAAGATCTGTAGGTTGAGTGTTACTGTCTTGAAACAAATGATCCTTGGAAATGTGGACCACTTAATGCTTTTTGGAATGAGATAAAACAAAGCTATCTAAAATGTCATTGTTTAGCTTCATTACCCAGTCTTTTGCCTAAAGCATTCACAATTTGTTCTCTGAGAAAAGTATCCCAAATGACAGCCATTTCCAGATGAAAAGCTATGCATTTTTTTAGTGCTGAATAAATCTGAAAAATCATACACTTTGCTCATTTAAGTGCCCTGACTTTGGCTGTTCCCCTCAAAAGTACTCTGTATGCTCATCTCAGAAATTTTAAAGAGGTAACAGTTCTTATTTTTTTCTTATATATTTTATAGTCTCTGCTTTGAAATGCCTCACAGCTTCTCCCACCTAATTAACCTCTTCTTTACATCAGGTCTTTACAGTTAGTCCTTAAAAAAGAAATTTTTGGTTTTAAAATATTTGAAAACTTTATTGTTTTTACTCAGTTTCCTCCTCTGACAAATTTTGTAGTTGACATGATTTTCTGGGTCATTTAAGGAAAATGACTTGGAAGAAATTGACTCGAGCTTCACTTGAGTTCAATTTGGAAATAGAGGGGAAAAAACCAAACACTTAATTCTTTAAAAAATATCTGTATGTATTGGATATTTTCCGTTTACTTTGAAACTGTACTAAATGGAAATCAGCATAGATTTATTCAGTTTATATAAGCCTGAGCAAAAATTTTGGGAGTAGAATAAAGTTTGAGAATTTGAGATCCAACAAACTAGTTGTTAACCCATTGCTTTACTCACAGCTATTTTCAACACTGTTTCTTGTTAATTTTTCTAAATAACTTTATAGGATCCCCTACTCCTCTTCAAGACTTATTTTCTGGGATTTAATTTCATCTTGACATTCTCAAAAATCCTTGCTAGTTATTTTTAGTACCTACTTGGTCTCTCTCTTCCTCAGGTATGTCTTCCCTAATTTAATGTGTCTGGTTGGATCTGAATCTACTGAATTTGCATATCATGCCCATCTCACCTTCCATATTGATTGTGGGAAGGCTGATCCAGAGCTTTAGAGAAGCCAGTGGAATTCCTTTCTGTGCTCTGGTAACATTGATGTCACAGAGCAGTCGTAGTGAGAGAGCACTTTGCCAGATGAGGCATTCCCATATAGAGTTAGTTCCCTTCTACCAATACTGGACCATTCCCTTCTATCCCCAAAGAATTATTTTGTTTAGCCACAGATTTTTATAGCAAAGTGGTTAAGTAGCACTGATAATCCAGAGTATGGGTTTCTTATATGACCTTAAACAGGATGAGGTAATTATATATATTAATACTAGTTTAGATAGAAACATGTATTGTTGATTTTAAAAAGCAAGTCACAGAACATATTTATGGTATCACTCTAGTTAAGTTTAAAAATTTTTCTAAGTACATAATAATAGGTATGGAAATAGAAGTTTTAGAAGCGAGTTACCTCAGGGAAAGGAATGGATTATGAAGAAATCCTTTCTGGGGGAAGCTGGGGTGGCTCAACAGGTTGAGTGCTTGCCTTTGCAGCCCTGGGGTCGGGATCGAGTCCTGGCCTTGGCAGGTGTGGACCCACATGCTGAACTTGGTGTGCTTTCCATGTGGGAAGTCCCCAGTTCGCTTACCATCATGGTAAGCTTCCCATGCGGGGAGGTCCCCGGCCTGGTTCCTGCCCTGCTCGGCCCTGCGCCCACCTGTGTGGAATGAAACTATGTTGAAAACTAATGACTAATGACATACAACTGTGGAGACTGCTGTGGCCCACCCCTTCTCTGTCTGTCTTTCTCTGTCAAAAACAATAAAATAAATCTTTAAAGAAATTAAGAAATCATTTCTGAAGAGAGCAAAAAAGAAACCTTCATTTTTCTGTAGATATATGCAGTACTTAGGTCTTAAAAGGAACATGTATGTTTTCTTTTTAAAAGCTAGAAGATAAAAAAAAAATTTAAATACAGTGCTCTAGTATCAAGCCTAGAAACCCTTGGATTCTTTACATCCTGTCATCTGAATTATTCCAACAGTGGCTTCTCTGTGAACTTTCTATAAGTTTCAGAGCATCACTTATTAAATGTTGCTCTTTTTTTTTGTTCTTTCTCAGAAACCAGCATATTTTATAAGATCAATAGAAATTTGTACCAGGGACCCAATAAAGGAATTATGATTTGTCTTCTGTCCTTTTAAACCTTAAAATCTCTGGGTTATCTACCCTCTGTAGGGAATTGTATACCCTGGTTTCTGCAGTAATGTAATGAGAATTGCATTACGTCAACTCTGCTGGTTTAGAATGTGTCTCTTTTTTTTTAGTTTTTTTTCCAGCTGCATCCTTGAATCATGCTCCTACCTATACTCAGTCACATCCTTCTATGTACAACCTCCAAATTTTGAAGGCAGCCTGGCTTTTTGCGGAGACCAAGAACACTTGTTGTATTAGTTGGCACAGCCATTGCTGTCTTGGTGTCTGGAGGGAGATAATGTCTGTTGCCTCTCCTTTCTCCTCTCCTCTCATCCCATCTTCTCCTGTCCTATCCCCTCCCCTCCTCTGTCTTTCCCTCTCTATATATAGATTAGATATACATAAAGACTTTTTATTCATCTATCTCTTTTTCTTTACTTTTCACCCTACGAGCAGTAGTTAAACTGGCACATATTTAAAAGAATTTGCTGCACATCTGTCCAAAATAATAGAAGTAAATTTTCTAATCCCACTGAATTATACATTTTATTTATGTCTATTCCTGAGTCGTTGCTTTAAAAAGGAAGATTTAATTACAAATAGCCAAATGTTGAGTAGAAACTATATACTAGTCTCTATTGCTTATGTATCCATCTGCATCCTTACGTGTCCTAATTTCCAGGTCTTGGCATGATTTTTTTACTTTTTGCTACCATCCCCATATCAGTTTCTTTCTTCCAAACCTTTACTTCTTAGACCTACCGGTAACCAGATTTTCTCATTTTAATGAAGAGCTAGTTCTCTCATTAGGTTTTCTGATGATAAACATACTGTGTGGGATGAGAATGTCCACAAATATTTGGAGGGCAGGGACTATCCTTGTTCTCCCAAATGCCAGTATGGTGGCTGACACAAGGTGCTTAGTATGTTTAGACAGAGGTATTTGGTGCATCCTTATTCTTAACTTTTTAGCAGACATGTACAACAAACTGATCATTGTGAAAATGTAACCTTGTGTTTGCTGTCCGAAAACAGAGTTTTGCTTACGTAACAGAAAAACTTTGTAACAACTTGTATGATTTCTGTAAATTCTCAGGAGATCTTCCAATGGGAAACCTCTGCAGTTTGGATAATTTAATTGGAATGCTCTATCTTTTTATTCTTGCTATGAAATGGGTGCTGTCACATTTGTATCATAACTTTTTTTAACAAACATCTGTGATTAGATATTTTATTGAAACATTAAATTTTCTCACACATGTAAATTAAGAAAGGAGACAATTCTTTTTTTTTATCCACAAAAGGAGCCCTTGAAACAACTGCACACATTCTTCTAACGTTATCTCTGTATAGATAGACTAACACATAAGATTTTTAAGAAATCAATGGCAACTCCTGTGGTTTACAAGGATATGGTTTAGCAATCAACTTTATGATAAAAAGGAATTATTGATTATTAATTGTTTTGTGCAGAGATTCTTTGTGTCAGAAACCTATAAAAATAACCAGAGATGATTCTTGTAATCCTAATGTCTGTAAAATCAAACTAGGAAAGTTTGAATAATTAAGTGGCTAAGAATCTTTGACTCATTTTCCTTTCTCTTTTTCTTTTAGAACTGCTACTGAATGACCAGGATTTCCTGTAATTGATAATGTTGACGATCAACTCGGCAGCTTTCTTTAGCATTCAGTCATTGAAAACAAATAGGATGCAAGTTCCTCAACTCCAGATTAGGAAACCAGTACTTGGAAAACTGAAAACTATCTAAATGATTGTCTTTGGTTGGGCCGTGTTCTTAGCAAGCAGAAGCCTTGGCCAGGGTCTGCTTTTGACTCTTGAGGAGCACATAGCCCACTTCCTGGGCACTAGAGGTGCTGCTGCTGCCATGGGTAATTCCTGCATCTGCCGAGATGACCGTGGAGCAGAAGATAGTGTTGACACCCAGCAGCAACAGGCTGAGAACAGTGCAGTGCCCACTGCTGACATGAGGAGCCAACCCCGGGACCCTGCTCGGCCCCCAAGGCGGGGCCGAGGACCACATGAGCCAAGGAGAAAGAAACAAAATGTAGATGGGCTAGTGCTGGACACACTGGCCGTCATACGGACTCTTGTAGATAAGTAAGTATCTGACTCAGTCACCTCCTATGTAATGAAAAATGTTCTGCCAGGAACCATGACTGTTGGACTCCTTCAGTTCATAGGATGTATTTGCCAAGCTTTTTGCTCATAAAGCAAGAGAGAATGTTTTGTTCTCTGATGGCAGAGTAAATTATAAGGTTTGATGTTTTTACTTGCTAACATCTGCTCCTGTCTAGAAAGGTCTAAACATTTCTATAACAGAACACTAATTAAATCTATGGTCTTTATCAGGGAATATAGTAAATATTGAGTGAGTTTGTGTTACAGGCTACAGTAGGAAATGGTTTCACAAAGACTCACTCTTATGTTGCTTACCTATGTAGTCCCCTAATCAGAGTTCCATGGTGAGTTGTTTTACCAGGAGCATGGCTGCACACAGCTGCTGTTGGCAGCATGAGAACAAAAATTAAGATGAGTTTTCATCCTCCTCCCTTTATCTCCCTTATTTGGCCCTCTTAGATCCATTTAGGAAACTTGTAAATTGAAACTGCAGGACACACCTGTACCTGTTTTGTTCTTCTGCTATGTTTAACTTTTAAATACAAAATCCCAGATTGAATAACAATGAAATTAAAGGGCATTGTTCAAACTGAAAAAATATTTTAACTGTATAGTTCAGTAGTTAGGAACAAAAAGTTTTAGAACCATGATGGATCAGGGTTCAAATTCTGGCCCAGCCCCATAAGTATCTACTACGTAACATTGGGTAAGTTACTTCTCTAAGCCTCAGATTTCTCGTCTCTAAAAGGGGATTATTCCCTTTCTTACGGAGATTATCATGAAATATACATAAAGCACCTAGTGCCTTGTGTATAACAGTTGTTCAATAGATGATCATTTTTTTTTAAGATTTATTTTTCATTTTTGAGAGAAGGTGAGAGAGTAGGGAGGAGGGCCCAGAGCAGTCTCCATAGTAGTATATCAGTTGTGACATGGTTTAGTTCCACACAGATGGATGTGAGGCCGCGTGGGGTGGGAACTGAACCAGGAGCCTCCCGTATGGGAGGCCAGCACCTTCACCATTGAGCCATCCTGGCAGTTACCAGTTGTGCCGCAGTTCAGCATATGGGTTTGCACGAGCTGGGGCCAGAACTGAACCCCAGACCTCATGATTGGGAGATAGGTACTCAACCACTGAGCTGTCCTGGCATTCCCAGATGATAATTTTTTTTTTTATAAGTTACATCTGGGCTCATTTTGCTTCAGGGTCTGCTACTAAATTTAAGGATCTAAAAATTTGGTAATCACATTTATAAAAACCCAGTTTTGTGTAGTTCCTCAAAAATCATAGCATAAAGCAGTGTATGAGGGCTGTCTGGAAAGTATCCAGCCATGTAACTGTTCTTGTTATACTGATGTTGGCTGGACTTTTTCCAGACAGCTCTTGTATACCTGTGCATATTATTCTGAGGTGACTTTCTTCCCTCATAGAGATAAATTTGTTTTGCACATTTTTCTGTCTGTTGTAGAACATGTTGGGGAAAGGTGTTCTTACAAATATTCTCCATAACAGTTCAGAAAGGCTTCCCTAAGTTTATTAAAACCAGCCTTTGAAGTAGTTCTGCTATCTGAATTAATTTAATGTGTTATAATATTAATGCGTTTGTAGGAAATACCTATTCAATATAAATCTATGACATTTATATCCCCCATACTCAAGCTAGAAGATAGAAGCTATTATATAAAGCTTCATGATGACATTAAAACATACTGTAAAATTTTAGTGAAAAGTTGTCCTTCCCAAATAAGGAAGTAAACCACAAACAATGTTATTTAAGCCTATTGGAAAAACATACAGAATAGACTGCCAAGTTTTTTAAAAACTGTTTCAGAGAGTGTGAGGGCAAGGTAGGAGCTTTATTTCCAAGCTTCAGGAAAAGATTACAAATTTCAAGTGAACTTGTTGATAAAGCACATAATTCACTTATATGAAGCAAGTAGTGTGCATTTGAATAATAGGACCACTTTTACCTTAAATCTTTTTGTATTGAATGATAGTTGTAACTTTTCTGAGAATGGAAAAATAAGGCAGATGCAGGGCAAATATGAAGGGACATGCTAGAGAATGTAATGGCAAAACAGTGTTCAAATAGTTCAGAAACATAGTTACATAGCTTGTTTTTTAGAAACTACTAAAGTAGAAGTATTTCATAATGTATAAAGTTTATAAGGCTGTTAAAACTAAACATGAAAGACAGATGGGCTTAGTAAGACTATACCTAAAAGGATGTATCAATTATAGAATGATCTGTGTTTGTTGTTCTTTTCTACTTGTTACTTAGAAAAGGGTGACATTGATCTGATGAGAGAACAGAATTCCTAATGTCATAGGGAGAGAGTTGCTATAGGAAATACACTTATTTTAAAGTAATTTTGAAGTTGTTATTTGCACTTTTGAGGTAGTGACTTTATTCTCAGATTGTTAATAGTATTAATTTTAGTTATTCTCATGGGCTTTGGAGCTTTAATTTGCAGACTCCTGAAGGAAATTTTTTACTTACATGTGTGTCTATTTTCTTTTATGTCTCTCTCATTCATATTTTTTCTCTCTCTTCCTATTTGATCTGCCGCTTTAATGGTTGTCTCCAGCTGGGTCCCAGGGATCTTCAGTCTATGACTGACCCTAGAATTGATGGTTCTGAGTTCCCATCTCACTGTAAGAAGGCCAGGTCCTGCTGCATGACTTTCTCTGCCTTTTTTGTCATTAAAGACTTAACAGCTTTATACCAGTTGTAGCTCAGATTATCATTCATACTCTTTCACTGAGAGGAGAACCCTGTCCCAGCTTTACTTAATGAGTCTGCTCCATCCTCTATCCATCTTTTGCACAGGTAGGGTTTTCATCCCCATTACCTGCCTTGCAGGCATAGAAGTCCTGGTCATCTGTCTAGTCCCTGACCCAGAAATGCTAGTCCTATGGCTTTAGCTCCTGCCTCCCACCAAAAATTTCTGCTCCATTTACAAGATAAACAAAGAAGTTTATCTTGTTTTTTTCTTCTTCAGTATAGGGAATTGTTTGTCCTTAAAGTTCATCTATATTATCATAGAATGGAGGTGCTCATATTCTTTACTGGCTGCTGACCCTGTCATACTTTTATTATTTTTCCCTTCTTCCCTAATTCCATTATCCTCTTTACCACCCACCTCAAATATCAGTGGGTAAACCATTCTAGTAAATTTATGTTATGTTCTCCTAATCTGCTTGCCATGTTTGTTTATGTCTAGCAAATTTATATAGTGTTTTATGCTATTTAAAAATTTTTTTTAACTTACATAACTGATAAAGTTATATAAATCTTTGTTTTTAACTTCTCTCAACATTATGTTTGAGTTTATATATATTACTATATATATAAATATATATATATTACTATATATAAACTACAACTGCCTCTGACTGCTATAAAATATTCCTTTGTATGCTTTAAAGGTACTTTATTTTGTTATCCTGTAATCTGCTGATGGTCACTTAGGTTACTTCCAAATTTGTTCATACAAATAGCAGTGCAGGGGAAGCCGGGATGGCTCAGTGGGTTGGGCGCTCACTTTGCAGCGCCGGGGACCGGGGATCGGGTCCCGGCCCCGGCCCGTGCGGAGCCATGTGCTGAACTGGGAGCTCCCCCAGTTCAGTTGTCTCTGTCTCTGTATCTCTCTCTCTCTCCCTGTCAAAAATAAATAAATAAATAAATAAATAAAAATATATTTAAATAGCAGTGTAGCGAATGGCCTCATATGCATGCGTTTACCTGTGTCACAGTTTCTCTAGTGTTGTTGAGTACGTGCATAATTAAATCCATTATTGCCAGATTACTCTCCAGAAATGTTTGTCTCTGTCCCTTACTATGAAAGGACACAGGATGTGAATAACCAGTACCTAATAAGTACCTCAAATGAACTTAGTAGTTCCCATATCACAAGGTTATTCTGAGGATTAAATGATTGAAAAAAAAAAGTTTTTATGGTTTTTTTCAAAGTAAAACAGAGAGCCACAATGTGTATGTAAACAAATAAATGGTGAATGTATTCCTTAAGTAATTATATTTAGCATTGAGGAAAAATATTTTATTCATTATTGAAGTTTTCTTAAAGCACTTAGGATTCTCAGGATCACAGTTTGAAGACCCACTGAATTAAGGTATATATGCCCTTTTATGGAGAGGTGTATAGAATATTAAATAGTTCCTTGATTAAGTTTGTTTTGGTTTTTTTTCTTCTTATACCATTTTTTGACGTTTAAGCATAAAGTGGGCAGAACACTTAACATTTAAGATGTTTATGTAGTCCCTTGCTTCCATAAGTCCTCAATTGGGATTGTTATCTCCCTTCCTGGCATTTCTTTGAGGTAAGTATGAGGAAGATGTTGACCTCCCTGGCTTGTCTCAGTTGGTATTGGTCTAGAGGTAAAGCTGAAAGTAGGCTCTGGTCTCCAGTTTTAAGCCCTGTGCTTTTACTTCATGCTACTTGGTGGTCTTTCGTGTGTGCTTCTGCCCATTTTGTTTGTGGGCCGTCATGGACAGTAACCTTGGAAATGAGCACATTTATCCTTACAGATTACAGCACTGTCTCTTCCATCTTTTTTATTTTTTTTTCTCTGCATTCATCTGTGTTCAATTTTTATTTCTCTTTCTATCTCCACACTTCCAATGTGAGCTTTTATTAGGAGTTGTCATCTCTTATTTCTTCAAGTTTGATGTCTTATATGTTTGTTTTTCAGCGATCAGGAACCTCCATATTCAATGATTACATTGCACGAAATGGCAGAAACAGGTATTTTTAGTTTTTTGGTTTTTTTGAATACTTCCAAAGGAATTAATGATTATGATGAAATGTAGCCTCTTTTTTAAAGTAAAAGATTCCAAAAGTACTTAACACATAGAAAAATCCCTTAGTGTATGGAAATTTTTCTATACAAGGGTAATAATTAATAATCATTATATATTACATCCTGATTATGTAGCTGCACCTCTCAATAATGATTCTATCTCACTGAAATTATTACAAGAAAAGCTTTTTGGCATTGTCAGATCTTTGGTCATAGATCCTTTAGAATCGGAAAGGATAATTTTCTGCCCCTCCATTGCCTGAGTGTCATTCTAAAAATAAAGTCAATTGCCTCAGATACTTAATCTTCTCAGTTAACTCCAATGACATAAATAAAATGCCAAAAACTATTTTAATCATATTTTGAGAACCTAGGACCCTACCTTGAATTTTTTCCAAATAAAGATGCCCAACAATCACCAGATTCCTGAAGTTAGTATTCTTTGACTCTATCATGATGACTAACAATTGGTGACTATGTTCGTGCCAAATATTAACTGCTTAAAAGCTACAAGCTGAAGGCCCAAACTGTTTCTATTTTAATGTGAAGTCATCTTATAAGTTAAATATTTTCACATTTTTTTAAGTAGTAGCTCTATCATATAATCTTCTTGATTTCCTCTTAGATGAAGGATGGTTGGACGTTGTCCAGTCTTTAATTAGAGTTATTCCATTGGAAGATCCTTTGGGACCAGCTGTTATAACATTGTTACTAGATGAATGTCCATTGCCCACTAAAGTAAGTTAACACATCTTATATGAAAATGTCATCTATGCTTAAACATAGGATAAATGACCACAAAGAACATTTGATATAATGCATTTCTTCTTTATACATTTGGGGTCTGTTTTATTTAATATTAATTTCATTATGTAAGCTTTTTTTATTATTACTAATAAAGTGCTACCGTATATCCTCCTATAATATTTTACTATAAAGTTTTAGTTTAAAATTTTTTAAATGTTTAAAATGGAAGCATTTCTATCTGACATGTAATCTTTGTTTGGAAACTAGAAGGGAACATTCAGTTTCTGAGGAGATTTTCTTATCTTTCTCTAAACAATTTCCTCATAACAAAACATTTTAAAATGTTTTCTATTAAGAGAAAAAAACTATTGTACTGGAAACACTTGAGTCTTACTCAAACATTAAAGACAAGTATAACCTTGATTATCCTTACATAGAACAAAAGTATCAACATTTTCATTACTTTAGTCCATTATATTCTATGGAATCCATCTCTTAAATTTTGGATTCTGTTATCTTTCACTTGGTTAAACCTCAGACAATTAGGCCCACCATGGAAAAACATTACAAACAGAAGGGAAAATTTTTTGGCCTAATCATTGATGAATTGACCTTTGCTTACACTTTTAAGAGGTTTCTGTTATAATTTGCCTCAAAACTGGTGAGACTTGTTCTTGCTTGGTAAAAAAAATTTTCAAGTAACTTTTTATTTCAACATTACTAGGCCAAATAGTTATAAATTATAGTGGCATTTGGATATATTCTACCCAAATGATTTAATGATTCAAGAGTATATAGTGTATGTTTGATACAACTGGTACATTTTGAATGAAATGGACTCTAGCAATTCATGTAAGAAAATTTTCAAGTTGATCAAATAATATTTCCCATCAATAATGGTGTTAATGGGGTACATTTTATCATTTTTATGGCTATTCTGAGTTAATTTAACACCTGGTTGTAGCTTTTGTCTAAAAGAATTACCTTGGGGAGAAACCTAAATGAAGTATATTTATCAAATCCACTGTTTATTTTTGTGTTTAGGATGCACTCCAGAAATTGACTGAAATTCTCAATTTAAATAAAGAAGTAGCTTGCCAGGACTCAGGTCATCCTGCTAAACATAGGAATACATCTGCTGTCCTAGGCTGCTTAGCTGAGAAACTAGCAGGTAATTTTGGAAAACTCTGCCAAGGAAGAGCTTAAGGTGTCTGACATTAAGGGAAAAATTGCACTGTGGGTCTTTGATCAAACCTGCTGTATCAGGGGGGAAAAAAAACAAACAGGTAAAATGAGAAAAAAGTATGCAAAGGCCACAGGTAAATGTAATCTAATTTAGCTTTGAGGATTTTCAGAGGAAAATTTGAAAGAAAAAGTTTTTACTTATTTGCTTTAAAATTATGAATAGGAGAAAAGGCTAAATTCAATGTAACAAAGACTATATACAAGGGCTGTCCAGGAAAAATAGGGCCATAAATGCTTCTATTTTTCATATTACATGGCTGGATACTTTCCAGACAGCCCTCTTATGTATGTATATAATATACAAATACACACTTTATAAAATTTAGCTATGGAATAGAGATAAACAAGGCAGGGGAGGAGAAAAGGAAATTTAAATTGGAACAGTTCCTGAGAAGAGAAGCAGATATTTAACTTGCTTATGAATATTATTCATTTTAGGAAAGTTAACATGTAAGTACAGGTGAACAGCACATCTAGTTATATCATGTGTGGTAGAAGAAACGGGATAAGAAATTAGAACACATGGATGGGTGCTAGTTCATACTCTTCTGTGTGCTTCCCAAGTACCCTAGAATAAGTCACTTCACTTGGGGGCTCAGTTGCTCACTTGTAAAATGGGGATAGTACTATTTCCTACCTCAGGGCAGGAGGCTTGAATAAGATAATATGCAGGAGAGTACTTTGTAAAAGAGTTCTACTAAAATAATGTTATTGTTATTAGTTACTGATTAAAAATAATATGGCATATTTAATTACATCCAGTATTTGTTTTATTCTTCTAGGTCCTGCAAGTATAGGTTTACTTAGCCCAGGAATACTGGAATATTTGCTACAGTGTCTGGTAAGTGAGACATCAAAACCAGTTATTCTTAGTCATCTAGAATTGTGCATTTTTCTCACTTTGCCAACTTGCCACTGGCCCAGAGAATGGAATCAGTTTTATTTGCAGGTGTTTCCTGAGTGTTTATTTCCTCCTATATGAAAAAATAGTGAGGGTGGGATAGGAATTTATTACAAGCAAAAACTGCTGAGTTGGTATATTTAAAATTTTAGTTATAAGATAGCAGCTATGATTGGCTTTTTTGTGTGTGTCCTTACAGTCTGCCAAATGGTAGTAGGGACCTCCCCAATGGAAACAAAATTACATGGCATTCCAAGCCAGGAAACCACCAGGTCAGATTCCCATTGTATATACAAAGGCTGTCTGGGAAAAAAAAAAAAATCTATCCACAAATGCCTCTATTTTTCATATTACATGGCTGGATTCTTTCTGGACAGCCCTCGTAAATCTCTACTCTGTCCCTCCCCCTTCACTACTGCTCTTAAAACTATTGTTCAGGATTTGATATATTGTCTGTGAAGCTTGTGGTTAACTGCAGCTGTACTATCAGATATCTCACACTGCTAG
Source organism: Craseonycteris thonglongyai (assembly GCA_004027555.1). Lineage (NCBI taxonomy): Eukaryota > Metazoa > Chordata > Mammalia > Chiroptera > Craseonycteridae > Craseonycteris > Craseonycteris thonglongyai. Next base: position 41,196 of record PVKE010009513.1, read on the forward strand.
ACTGCAGTCTTGACTGGTCTGTATTTTTAAAAGTTATTTTTGCAGGCCTACTAAGCATTATTGGCCTTTTTCAAAATCTGGAAGACCTAATTTTTCAGTACCTCTATGAGATGTACTTAAAACACCTAGCGCTATGTTAAGAAGCACTCTTGGAATACAGAACAGTCCTTTGTAACTGTGAAACAGGAAAATTGTGTGTCTGGCCATCTGAGGTTCTTTGTCTCTCGTGCTCAAAGAATGAGGACTGGACGCCACAGGAAAGGTTAAGCAGAAGTTTAATGGAAAGAAGGAAAGCTGTCTTAACAGGAGGAGACACCCAAAAGTGGAATGCCCACGTTACAACTACAAGTTAACTGTTTTTATACATTTTATTGCATCTAAGGCTTTTATTCTTATCTTTGGGTTGACATGCCTGGATGATTGAGTTTGAGGAAGTTTTGAAACAAACCAGAAGTCATCATTTTTTTCTTGAAGGAAGGGGTCTAGGCGCCCTGGCCTTGGCGTCCCCCTATCCTATCCTCCGAGCATCTGGTGCCTTTCCCCAGAAGCCCAAGGTTACATTTACATTCCTTAGATATGAGCATCAGAAGCCCCAGGGTTATATTTTCATTTCTTACATATGAGTGTCATGGTAACTGAGGCCTCCCTGACTGCCTAAGTTTTGTTAACTATCCTATCTCAACAGTCCTTTTCCCTCAAGAAGTTTCCTGGTTAGTGGAAGGAACAAAATTCAGACAAGACAATAAGCATCATTTTCCAATTTTTTAAAAAGATTTATTTTCGTTTTTTCAAAGAGACAGAAACAGACAGAAAGGAGGGGGAGGGCCCAGAGCAGTCTCCATAGTTGTATGTCATCAGTTCTCAACATGATTTCTTTCATTCCACACAGGTGGGCAGGGGCTACACAGGGTGGGAACCGGGTGGGGGGCCTCCCACATGGGAGGCATGCCCCTTCAAGCCAGGGGGTGAACTGGGGAACTAGAACCAAACTGGGTGCCTCCCGCATGGGAAGCACATCCCAATTCAGCATATGAGTCCCCACAGGCTGGGGCCAGGATTTGATCCTTGGACCCCAGGGCTGCAAAGTGAGCACTTAACCTGCTGCGCCATCCTGGCTTCCGCAGCATCCATTTTTCTGACAGGATGTAATTAAGGGGAAAATCACTTCTTTCAGACTGCTGCACAAGTCCTGAGAAGGTGATTGGGAGGTGGACGGTATGGGTGATGAAAGCTGGGCCAATCACAGGAGAAAGACTTCATGATGAAGATGGGACTTCAGCTGGGTCACACCATGTGATTGGGATTTTATTGTGCATATAGGAGGAAAACTGTGTTTCATGGCTAAGGGTACATCATTGGCAGATGCTCCCAGGTAGAGACATGACTGTGCTCCTGGCATATTACAGAAAATTGTCTGTGAACAGAGACAGGAAGACATGGACTAAGTAAAAGCCATATAATGGGACTGAGCATGGACATGGCAGGAAGCAGGGTGCTGAACAAGCTTGGCACCTTGTTCAGGGGAACATGGCAGTTATAAGAGCTTGTAGAACCTACTTGGGCACCAGAGAAATGAGTGGACTCATCTGATATTCTAGAGCTCCTTTGCAGGCTCTAATGTAGCTATGCAAAAGGACGGCTGTCAGATGTGATGTTAAGCAGATAGGCCTTTCTTATATATAAGCATATGTGACATCAACTTAAACGTAACTGAAAGAGCTCACTTGTTCTTTCTCACCAACCATCAACATTTGTGGAATTTCTTTCAGAGAACAGATTGAAAACTAAGCCATTAGTTGTTAATTTCATTATTATTTTGGAACATGACAGTGATGAATTGTTCCTTTTAGGGTTGTAAATAAAAAATCATTTTTTGCTACAATTCTAGGTTTCTCTCTGGCTTGCTTAAATGAATGTAAGAATCAGCATTATTTTATTTAACAAAGCGCTAATACAAATGTTACTAAGTAAAGTAACAGTGCATTTAACAAGATACTTCTGAAATTTCCACATCTATAAATGAACCCAATAACCTCAGAAAATAACATAAGATTTGGAAACACTCTATCTTGGTTCTCCATTACTAACAATATTAGCAAATGGACATTCAAGAACTTGAATGAGTAACTTCTGACTGCTACTACAAAAATCTAGCACAGGTTGGGTAAGAAGAGGAAATTGATTAACTTGCTGCTTCTGCAGGGGAATGATGTTTTTGTTTTTTGTGTTTTTATCTTTTGTTGTCTTTCAGAAGTTACAGTCCCACCCCACAGTCATGCTTTTTGCACTTATCGCACTGGAAAAGTTTGCACAGACAAGTAGGTACAGTGAATTCTTGCACTAATGATCTTATGTATCAGTTGTTAAAAAAAAATTTTTTTTCTTAGTTGCTGGATGAATTTATGCTTTGAGCCCCATCAAACATGCAAATATTCTGTTTTTGCCTGTGTAGATACCTTAAGGCCAGTGATGTATATAACAGGGACAAAGTCAAGTTTTCTCACCTAAGAAAACTTGGTGATTATTATTTTAGTGATGAGATTGTTACTTTCTAAAAATATCAGAGCTCTTGGGCTATGTCATTATTCTAGTCTCCAAGTTCTCTGATTGCCTCTCCTCAGTCATTCCCACCATTAAACAGCGTAGCAAATCATCTTACTCTTTCATGATTAAGGTTTATGTCTTTCCAAACAGGTGAAAATAAATTGACTATCTCTGAATCCAGTATTAGTGACCGGCTTGTCACATTGGAGTCCTGGGCTGATGATCCTGATTATTTGAAACGTCAAGTTGGTTTCTGTGCCCAATGGAGCTTAGATAATCTCTGTGAGTAGGAGTTGCACTTTATTAAGTGCCTGTTTCCATTCTTATACCCATCTCTAATATAGGATCACTGGTCTTCAGTTTGTAATAGTGACTGTGAGTCTTTCCTTATAAGGTTTTCTGGTAGGTTGGCTATATTCTAGCAGAAAAGCATTCTAGGGACCCTTCAAATAAGAATTATAGGGGAAGCCGGGATGGCTCAGTGGGTTAAGCACTCACTTTGCAGCCCCGGGAACCAAGGATCAAATCCTGGCCCCGGCCCCGGCCCGTGCGGACCCACATGCTGAACTGGGGAGTACCCCCAGTTTGGTTCTCACTGGAGTGAGACCCCAGCTTGTTCCTGCCCTGTGCAGCCCCGCACCCACCTGTGGAATGAAAGTATGTGGAAAAACCAATGGTGTGCAACTGTGGAGATTGTTCTGGGCCCTCCCCTTTCTCTGTCTCTGTATCTCTCTCTCTCTCTCTCTCTCTCTCTCTCTGTCACAATAAAAATAAACCTTAAAAAAAAAAATTTTTTTTTAAAGAATGCTTCTAATCCTAATCCTCTCTTATTCAAAAAAATATTACTGGTTTCTAATTTCCTGCTGCACCGAGTCCCTTAATCAGATGGCACTGTCTAATCAACTCTTTTCA
>PVKE010009514.1:0-42500 GCA_004027555.1 Craseonycteris thonglongyai
GAACATATATTTTACTTATCTACCCATACCTCACTGGAATGCACCTTATACTGAAACAGTGTATAAATATAGTATGCATTTCACACGCCTTCTTCCCCCTTAGACTACGCCTATGACAACAAGTCGATCGCGACACACTTTTAAGATAAAAAGTAGATCTTATATACAGAAAAGTTGGCCACCCCTGCCTTAGAGGGCTGAGTGCCAGTAACCTATAGCAGTAATGTCACTAACACAGCTTCTCTTTCCTGCCTCCCTCTTTCTAATTTGTTCTTCCTGGATACTAACGCACATACATTACCTGCACCCAAGTTCTTGTCTCTGAATCTGTGCTTATAGCCACTCAAACATACCTGGTAGTAGAACAATGCAAATACATATTGCTCATTTGAGTTAACCATTGATGCTAAACCAATCAATGATAGAGATAGAAAACCCAGTGAACTTGAATGCTGACAGGACCATAGATGATGAAAATCTAACTAATTTTCAAAGTAATTATTGTACATATGGAGGCCAAAAGCCTCCTATGAAAAATACCATTATATTAGAACTATCTAAATAAAAATATTTTAACTGAATTACACATTTATTATGTGATATATAATAGAACATGATTCTGCAATAACGAAATAATTGGAGGTTTATGCCAATTAATTTTACAACAATTTTAACTGCATTTGTTAGTTGTTCACAAAAAAGAAAATAACGCTTGTTATTTATCACTATTATAAAACTAATATATCCTCTATTAAAAATCTTGTGCTTGGTTCAATCTTCAAAGTTACTTAACTATCTTCAGTGAATTCTGTTCCAAGTAAATTTTGTCTTGTTTCTCTCTTTTCACCATAGAGAATAAAAGCACTTGCCTAAGGGGAAAACAAACAAACAAAAAAAAACAAACACCTTACTGAGGTAATTCACACTAGCTGCCTTAAATTTGTCTGTTTCTTTTAAATTGTTTGCATATTTATTATATCTATAATATAAGATCACTTATAGTACATGACAGTGAGATTATGCATTTGGGGTTTCCCATAACCCAGCTCATTTTTAGGCTGCCCATACTTTTTTTATTGGCTAGTGCTATAAGGTAACATCTGTCTTCAGCATCCTCATATAAACTCACCATTTCTATAGCATCTGTTCCTTCACACAATGTTCTATTTCTGTGTCTCGCACGTCTAACTAGAAAGGAACAAATAGAGTATCTTCAAATAAGTTGCCAGTGTTTCTAAATGAGAACTCCACTCATGGTTGCCAGAAATGTGTGTGACAGAACAGAAATAGACTATGACTTGTGGCTAAAGGGTATTTAAAAAATTACTTAATTGTTTCATTTACATTACATGGTAATTGGTGAACAGGCATATGTTCTTTAATTTTTTTCTAATATGTGTAACAGTTATAATTTGGGATTATGAATTTGTTAATAAATAATATGAAAGTGTGATAAATCTTTTTGTAATTTGATAAATTTAACATATTTAATTTTCTGTGCCAAATGCATTTTCTGGGACACAATGAATTAGAATAGAAACATGAATTCATACATCTAGTCATTCATTCATTCATTCAATAAATGTTGATTGATCACATTATGTGCCAAGAACTAGAAAAAAAAAATAGTGGCTAGTGATGGGTATCATAGAGCTTATCATTTTAGAAAAACAAAGTAGGAATAAGAAAAAATATACATACACGCAACTGGCAAAATTGAAGGGAAATAAATGGGCTATGGGGATAAAAGTAGCAAAAAGTCATCTGAGAATAAGCTGAGATTCAATGGAGAATATCTTCAGTGTAGTTAATAACTGAAATCAAATTTAAGAAAATACCCAATCACTGAAACGTGGTGTTGTAGATGCCATAAACATATAGGTTAAAACATGTTAGATGCTTCTCATTTCAAACCATCCTTCTTATCATTGCCAGTATAAACTTTACATTAAACAACTTCTTAATGACTGTTTATTTTTTAATTATTTAGTATTACTACCTTATTATTGTTCTTACTATGATTCTAATTTCCTCAATATTTTAGAAAAGATGACTTGAAAATATCTTTAATGGTTAAAATATATTAGTGCACTTGTGGCAAAAGCTAGTTAGAGAAACTACCCTTACAAATAAAAAAGCAGGATGCCAAGATAGTTCATCAGGTTGAGCACTTTCTCTGCAACCAGGAGGCCAGGGATCACATCCTGGCAAGCACTGGGATGGAGGCTAAGGTTCTATCCCCCTGTGTGGGAGGCCCCCAGATCAGTTCCCACCCTGCATAGTCCCATATCCACCTGTATAGAATGAAGCTATGTCACAACTAATGATGTACAACTATGGAGACTGCTCTGGGCCCTTCCCCTACCCCACCCGTGACCACCACCCCCATCTCATACCTTCTTTCAAACAATAAAATAAATATTTAAAAATAAATCACACTTTTGCAATTCAAAAGCAAAGTGTAAAAGTATGCAAGAAAAAAATTGAAACCAGGTAATTCCTAGACGGGCTTTCTAATGTGCTTCAATACAAGCGTTGTATTTTGATTCAAACCCTACAAATAGCTTATATGACTTAATGTAGTTAAGGAGGAAAGACTGTGTTTTCATTTTTCAAGATGAATTGTAGAATAAATTATTGCCATAATGTTGAATTCTTGTTACTGTTTTACAACTATTTGAGACCATTTCACATGAGAAAAAAATATGGACAAATATAAATAAAGGCCACCCAAAGTGTGAAAGGTCGCAGCATTTTGTGACACACGGTGTATTGATCAAAGAAAGAAAAGACAACATTTCATTTTGTCATGTATTTATTAATTTATTTAAACTTTATTCACCTCAAAGTAAGCATATATATCATAGAAAAAACAAGAACTTTAAATTTTTATAGCTGTCCACTGAGCATAAAAGAGTATGTATGTATTTGTATGTATGTATAATTATGTATGTATTTGAATTAAACAAAGGTTACAAAATAGTTTTTAATGTGTACGGTAACCAAACATATATTGTACATAATCAGGGAATCATATTATATTTAAAGTAAAGCTTTTAAATAATACCATGTTAACCTATGAGGAATTGATTTTTCCAAACAAAAAAAATCAATATGAGTAAATCAATGGAAATATTCGAGCAAATGGAATCTTACTCTAATGGTAAGATATAATCTTTTCTTTCAACTAGCTTAAATTTAGTTATAATGATAACATATATTAAAATAATGGGGAAATTCTAAAGAAATAATAATTAAGCAATGTATTTAATACTGAATCTGCATACTATCTGATGATATATGTATATTGTTGTGGCAAACAAAGGGTCCAGAGTCAAGACAGGGACCTACTCTGCTACTGTAATTTCATAACTGCTTAATTTTGAGTCTTGTTGTGTATATCCCTAAATAATCAAATATGTGAAAGAGAGATAGGTAGGCAGAGAGAAAGAGAAAGATTCAAATGAGATAATACATGTGAAAAGTACCAAAAGGAGCTTTAGTTTTAATACAGTCTGAGATAAATGCACATTAGATGTAAGTAAGTATGTAGAACAAAAAAAAGTAGTAAAAAAAAAAATAGAAACAATAATTGCATCATTAATGTAGGACCTCTGAAGAGTAGACTTATTGATTCACTCATCTCTTTATTAAACAGATTTTTATTAAGCCCCACATATATGCCAGATACTGATCGAGGAATTGGGTAAATAGCACAAAACAGACCACTCCCATGTTTTAGGCAAGATTTCATTCTAGGGGAGAAAACATAAATTGAACAAATATACAGACATATTATATGTCATAAGATTGCAAGCACTAGGAAAAATTAAAGCAAATCAAGGAGATTCACTTTGACAGCCTTTGGGAAAACTATTTTAAACAGGGCAATCAGGGAGATACTTTCTGAGAAATGTCATATAATAAGAAATTTGAATGAAATAAAGGTGAAAACTATGATGGTTTTTAGGATAAGAGAGTTTCACGTCAATGAATAAATACATGAGAAGCGCTAAGGGAAATAACCTGTATTATTGGGAAAAGTGCAGGGAGGACTATGTAAGTGAAGGGTATTGTGATAGGAGATGAGTTGAGGTTTGTGGAGAAGGGCCTAATATGAAAACAGGTTGAGGAAAGTTAGAAAAGGCTTAGAGAAAGTGTAAAACTTTACCGTTATGAGGAAGGAAAATTTAGATTTGTGTAGAGAGAGAAGAAAAGGCAGGGACTACATAATGAGGGAAACATGAAAAAAGGCATAAAACGGATATTAAAATATGAGGAAATTAGAATCATAATAAGAACAATAATAAGGTAGTAATACTAAATAATTTAAAAATAAACAGCCATTAAGAAGTTTTTTTTTGTTGTTGTTGTTTTTTAAAGATTTATTTTATTGATTTTGACAGACAGAGAGAAGGGGGAGGGCCCAGAGCAGTCTCCATAGTTGACAGCATTAGTTTTCCATATAGTTTCACTCCATAGGTGGGTGTGGGGCTGCGCAGGGCATGAACTGGGTCGGGGGCTCCCACATAGGTCCCTGCAAGAACTGAACTGGGGGTACATCCCAGTTCAGCATATGGGTCTGCATGGGCCGGGCCCAGGATTCGATCCTTGGTACCCAGGACTTCAAATCGAGCACTTAACCCGCTGAGCCATCCCAGCTTTCCCAAAAAGTTGTTTAATGTAAAAATTATACTGACAATGATAAGAAGGATGGTTTAAAATGAGCAGCACCTAACATAAGACCATGTTTTAACCTATAGGTTTATGGCATCCACAACACCATGTTTTGGCAGAGTAGTCTAACTTACTTAACAAGCTGCTAAATACCAATGGTATTACACCATTTATTTATTTGTTGCCCACATTATGAAGGGGACAGACCCTCCCCTCCTCCCCCTGGGAATGCTGCTAAATGTAGTCATCTGGACTTTCATTATCTTTCCAGATCATAACTTTACTTGCCTCTTAAGTTCTTGAATTATTTTTCATCCAACCAACTTATGGGATGAGCAGATATAACCTGGGCATAGAAGGATGATTATTGTCTATTACAGGAAAGCCTGCTGATTACTTCATATTCAGGAAGCTGAACTTAAGTCAAGTAGCCACACATCACAGAAAAGAAATCTGGAAAATACGGTGCAGTTGTATGACCAGGAAGAAAATCAAAGCAGTGAAAATACAGTCTGAGATAAACGCACATTAGACATAAGTGTGTAGAACAAAAAAAAGTACTAAATATATATATATATATATATTAGAAACAATAATGACATATATAAAATAATCAGTAAAAAGGAAAAATAAAACATCTAATGTCATAGATACTCTCTCTCTTATTTTAATATTCTAGTAAAGTATGTATAAATATTATCATCATTATCAAAAAGTTTTTTGGTAAATATCATTAGAGCAAAGACTTCATAACAAAATGTTCTACTTTTTATTAAAATATTATCTTTTGAATTGAATTTCATAATATTTAGTTTCCTACCCACTCATATAGTACATCAATATAAGACATAGCATTTGAATAATGGAATTACTTTTAATCATTTATTTTTTCACATTCCCTAAGTGAATGATGCTGGCTTATTATGTCCTTATTGTAAAATGCAATATGTGTATGCAACTGTGCAACTTTTATTTATTGGAAAACTATTTCTCTTGCCAATTAGAAACAAAAGGAGCTCAAAATGAAGTTTTCCTTTAAACTTAAGGTATAGGTGTTACGAAAACAGCAATTTGATATCTGGAACTATTTGAAAGCATCAATGAAACAAAATTTTAAAGTATAGTGTAATATTCTTTGGAGATAATTAATAGTCATCAGCAGACCCAAAAAGGGTGCTAAAACTGCAGATGGCCTTACAAATTAGACCTATAAACTGTTGCTTACAATGACTTCTGAAAAATTGCTCAACTTTCCTGTGTCCTAAATATCTATGTAGCAACAGTAATAATAAAAATTATAATAAAACAATTACATTTAAAAAATTCATTTTGACATAGACTAACCTCAAATACATGATCCATTAGATAGCAATTCTTCTGACCTAGGAGACACCACATATAATTATTGTTGATTGCATTTAGGCATACCAGTAATTAAACCTATATGTGTGAAATAGCTATTCACTTTATATCAGATCTAAAAAAACACAACAAACAAACAAACAAACAATAAACCCTCCTGTCATTCTCTCATATTCTCTCTCTCTTTCTCTCATTCTCTTCTCTCTTACTAAGACACTATTATCTGGTGGCTAAAATCTGACTGGATCTTATTAAAAATGTTAACTTCTCATATAAACTCAAGCTATAATGATAATGTTCATCTAAAGCAGTGTTGTTGTTTTTTGTTGTTGTTGTTTTTTTAAGATTTATTTTCATTGGTTTTTGACAGACAGAGAGACAGACAGAGACAGAGAGAAGGGGGAGGGCCCAGAGCAGTCTCCACAATCAACAGCATCAGTCTTCCATATAGCTCCACTCCACAAGTGGGAGTGGGGTTGAGCAGGGCAGGAACCGAGCCAGGGGTCTCCTGCATAGGCCCCAGCAAGACCTGAACTGAGGGCACACCCCAGCTCAGCATATGGGTTCACATGGGCTGGAGCCAGGACTCGGCCCCCGGTCCCCAGGGATGCAAAATGAGTGCTTAACCCGTTGAGCCATCCCAGCCTCCTCTAAAGCAATGGTTTTTTTTAAGATATTTTTTTTCTCCTATGTCCCTGTAAGAATTTAGAATAAAATAAATATTTTCAATAAATTTTCTAGACTAACAAATTGTAACAGCTTAAAACAGCTAAAAATTAGTAAATGGCATCATTAAATATTGGCATTTAAAAATGAATAAATCATGTCAATATTTTTCTTATATCAATGAGTAATGGTTAATACACAATAACACCAATTTAAAATACATGAACAAGTGTATTATTGCACACTTTTTACTTTTTTTAGATATTAAATTCCAATTCCTTCACAGAATTGAGATTTTATATATTTTTTAAGTTGTATACACTTAAATTTTTTATTGAAGGTCTTTTATTTTCTCTGCATAAGTTGTATGTATTTGTATTTTAATCTTTTTATTTTTAAATTCCCTATAAGATAGGATGTGTTAATTTTTTTATTTTTTTTTTAGATCGACCTATCTTTACTCTTATATATAAGGGTAATGAACAATTGACCAAAAATCTTCTGTCACATATCCACGAATGAATGTTATTTGTTGTAAGAATAACACAGAATTCAACAGTCATTCTATTCCTTTATTTAAAAAAACGAATAAACAGGGGAAGCCAGGATGGCTCAGTGGGTTAAGCATTCATCTTGCTGCCCCGGGGTTTGAGAATCAAGTCCTGGTTCCGGCCCATGCAGATCTACATGCTGAACTGGGGTGTGCTTCCCATGTGGGAAACCCCGATTTTTGTTCTTGCTGGGGTGAGCTTCCCATATGGGAGCCCCCCTGGTAAGTTCCCAGCTCACAGGAGCATGCCTCCCATGCAGGAAGTTCCCGGCTTGGTTTCCACCCTGCATGGCCCCCAACTACCTGTGTGGAATAAAGCCATGTCAAAAACTGATGACGTGCAACTATGGAGACTGCTCTGGGCCCTCTCCTTTCTCACTGTTTCTGTCTCTCTCTGTCCAAAACAATACAATAAATCTTTAAAAAGTGAATAAATGATGTTCATAAAAGTAAATAGATTTGGATAAACTTATTATAAGCATATAGCTCAATTCTTTGAATTTTCTCTGAGTTTTGGGCCAAAAATTGCATGCTAGTTTTTCATTTTAAAAATATTTAATAAACTGTCATTTGGCAACTAAATTTGGCTCTCCTTTAGTTCTGTTGAAATTATGAATTGAAAAAATCCTGAAAAAGCATTTGTTTTCTAGTTATTACAGTCATTTGTTTCTCAACTCTAGCACCAATATTTAATTTATCATGTATGTGTGTGTGTTTGTGTGTGTAAAACCCTGGAGAATTTTACAGCCTGGACCACTATACTGTAATTAGTCTTAAGATGGTTAAGAAGTATTCCTTTTTAGCATAGAGTGTAGATAAATGTACTAGTGATAGGATATGTAGGAAAGTAGCTGCTTCTACTCAGCAGTTAGCCATTCTTAGGAAAAAAAATCCTTATGGAAGTGAGGGTCAGACATTACTTTCCTTTAAACCAACTGTACTTGCATCTTAAACCACAGGCTATGCATACCCTGTTGAAAGGCCAGTTGTTATAAGGAGATGTAAACTTAGGACAATCCTTCGCAGAGCTGAATATGCAGACTGACACTGGCCCCTTGCTTAATCCCTTTTTGGGGGTATGGTCACATGTCACTATGGCATGCAATGTACCTTCTGTAAAGAATAAAAGTTCTACATCCTGGAGAAACTGACAGTGTTTATAATTTCCAATTTGCCTCAGCGTTTTCTGACTTCTTGAAGTTTTCATGTGTATAGTTGAATGGTTTACACACTATATGTTCTAGAATTTAAATTAATACAGTAGTCATACAGTGGATTAGTAACCTACAAATATTTCTGCCAAATAAATATATGTGAAATATAATCTATGATTACTGATCAAACATAAGAAACATCAGAAAGTGGAAGAATGGTTACTTATCAATCAAGATCAAGCAGGCCAAACTACAACCTCAAAATAGTGATGGTCTAAACTGACATAACAAGAAGTCAGCAAAATATTTCTAAATGTAAGAAAGACAATTTGAAATGTTAATGCTTGTATGTAACCAATAAAATATTTAAAATAAATTTAATCATTTTAAAGTTCTTCATTTTGTGATGGTTTACAATGTATATAATAAAAATGTAAAGACCTATGTGTACATAATATATAAATAAATAAGTATATTTGGGCATATGTGCCCAAACTATGTTAATAAAAGTATGTGTTATCATATATCTTTGGGGGATCACTGATCTGGATAAAGTGCTAGTGTTAACTTTTCTATGTGATACAATGAACAATCACTCAGTAGTTGCCTATCTAGAAATTTTGTCAGTATTGTTTCCTCTTTCTATATTTTCATTAACTGGCAAATGTGCAAGAAGCAGTGAAATTTTGGGACAGTCTATTACCAATGACACCTGTGACAACATAATTATACTCTATGTTCATAGTGTAAATATCATATTTAGATAATGTGTATATAAATAATTAAAGACAATGATTTGTTTTGAACAACAGAATATAAAGATTGGGAAAAAAAGCTATGTAGACACAACTTTCTCTTAGGGTGAGTCATTTGTCAGCACATTTTTAGTCAACATAAATTTCAACAGAATGTACAAAATATTTGAGTCATGAGTTGAACACATTTTTGTGTCAAGCAGACATTTCTACCACAGAGAAGTAGCTAGGCCTCTGCAGAAACAATCTTACAAGTTGGCCATAGCTATATTCACCATTCTTTCACAGATACAGAGTTTGATTTTAAGATGTTTTGTGTGTCTTATAGCTTGGGCAGAAGTTCAATTTAATGATAAGGTTACATTAATTTACATGATTCAGGTTAACACATATGAAACGCTATTTTCATTACACTACTGACCAAATTAACATACTTCATTTCTAGAGTATGCATGACTTGAAATACCATTGTGTTTTAATATAATCAATGGGTAAGTAAAATGTCTTCTGATTGAGTTGCTTCCTTCAAACTAGAGAACTGTAATCCAGAAAGAAAGCAAAGAAAAAGTGATACAACTCAAAGTAAAATTCACACAACTCAGAACATCTAAACACCTGAAAAAGAACCAGATTAAATAAACAAATTTGTCTGCATTAATTAGCCGTTCTCAAGCTAGGGCATATGTAAACAGATTGAATTATAAGGTTGAGGCTGAAAATGATTTGAAAATAATCAAAAATTGACTTCTGCAAGTCACTATATAGCGGAATTGTTAAAATTGTGAAAATGGTTTTTCATTAGGCATGGCATTTTTCCAGTCATACTTTCAAACACAATTGCAACAATTTTACCAGCAGTTGTGTTCAAATTTGAGTAGTAATTATACATGTGTACATGGTTTCATTTGAATTTAATGCATGTATTTCTAAAATATCTTATTAACAAAAGTTAACTGCTTTTTACTTCAATAAAATAGTGAAATTGAGCTCAGTTACTCATAACTAAAACAAGTTTATTTTTTTCTCTTTTGCTTTGTAAGTTAGACTTCTATTTAAAATTGATACTCAGGATACCATCAAATTTTTTTCATTAAGTTAGAATGAAAAGCATATTCCATACCGAAAAAAAAAAATGCCCGACATAAAACCAGGTCCAAGTAATCTAGATTTAATTTTTGATATGATAGGGACTTTTGTGACTTTCTTAAGCTAATTATAAAAACATTTAAAGCAGTTTGCCCTAAATTATACTTTTTCCAGTCTTGCTACTATTCCAAAATATAACCCTTTAAAGACTATTTAGTAAGGAGATCAGAAAAAGTAAGTAATAGGTGTAAAATGCATTGCATATTTATTTATAAAAATCCATATTATCATATTTTTGTGTCACTAGACTAAAAAATCTGTTATCCTTTTAAGTGCAAACATACTTAAAAATCAGAATCTCACTTTCAGCATTTTTTAAGTAAACATACTATGATCTTAGAGCTTGAAAACATTCCTAACACTTTTAGGAATGTATGAATGAAACATAACTCTAACATAGAGTGGTTATCACAAATATCCCAAAGTATGATAATTTATGAAAAGTTATTACTTATTAATGAGTCTCAGAATATTAAACAATTCAATCTGACTCAATTCATAAACATGGTTTAAACACATATGCATCTCACATTATTCTAAACATTGACAACAAAAAATTACAAGTGCATGTTTTCTGCCACTGAAGACTTTATGTAGTAAGGTAAGACTCATTAGTATCACCAGGTCTAAATGCTACCTTGGAAGTTACATAAAACTTCAAGGGGAGAGAGTCATTCAATCTTTAAGGCTATGTGTGACCTATCGGTAAGTAATTGAATAAGAAGTAATATTTGAGCAGATTATCATAGAATGACAAAGAATTCCACAGGCAGAGAAGTTAAAAGGATATTATATTCCATCCCATTGTTAAAGTCTTTTTGTACTTTCTCATTTTCTCTTACATTTTTGTCATTTCAAATATTATCTAAATCATTTTCAAACCTTCTTAAATCTCAGGTTTTGTTTGAAAGGGCATTTGCTACAAGAAATTATCCATGAACCAACAGCATTTGCTTTCCCTGTTTTCAGTTGAAATATCTCACATTTTAATCAAGAAATTTAAACTGCTCATATTTATTTCCATAACACTATATTTGTTCCAATGAATAATTTTATTGTAAGCTTACTTGAGGTTCCTTTTGTTTTTGTCTTTTGTTTTACTGACTTGTTTTTTTCTGTAGTGATTTAAAAATTAAGCTGTTAATTTCAATTCAACTACTTAGATTTTGACATTTGTTTAAAAAACTACAATTATAGTAATTATTAAAATGAAATTATTTCTTTTTAGATGCTCTTATTTGTTTTTCTGATACTATTTCTCTATCATTTTCCCCCTGTTTTTATTTTATTTACCTGTCACAAACCTCATATTTAAAGAAACCACCTTTCAAGTACTTTTAGACTAAAACATTCTATTTTGTGTATATAATTGCAATAGTTACTTATATACATGCATTAAAAACCTACCTTTTTCATAAACTTTAGTACTTTTACACAGTTATCTTGATTTTTAGTGTTTGCATTTTCATAGCCATTCTTTAGCTGATATTTTGCTCATCTCTTGACAATATGCAAAAATTCCTCAGAAAAAATTTTGAGGAAAATATGTGAGTGTTATTCTTTTAAGGTTTTCAGGGTTCTGACTGTCTCCTTCATACATAAATAATACCATTTCTGGGCCTAACAGTTTTGAATTGCTATCATTTTTCTATTAAACTTTTATTGATTTTGATGTATTGTCTTTCTGCATTTATTTATTGAAAAAAATAAATAAATAAAATAAAACCCTATGTGCTCCATGGAGAAACACACTATACATACAATGGAGAAAAAAAAAATCTCTTAATAAATTGTTATGGGAAAATTAGAAAGTCACAGGCAAAAGAATGAAACTAAACTGGTATGGGTCACCATGTACCAAAATTAACTCAAAATGCATCAAAGACCTAAATATAAGACCTGAAACAACAAATTATATAGAAAAAAAAGTATAGATACTAAACTAATGAACCTTAGGTTTAAACAGTATTTTATTAATTTGATTTTGAAGGCAAGGGAAGTAAAAGCAAAAATAAATTAATGGCACTGTATCAAACTAAATAACTTCTGCACAGCAGAAGAAACCATCAATAAAATAAATGGCAAACCTACCAAATGGGAGAAGATATTAGCAAACAGCACTTCTGATAAGGTACTAGTATTCAAAATATATAAAGAACTCAAAGAACTCAGCAACAAAACAACAATCTAATTTAAAAATATGCAGAGGACCTGAAAAGACACTTCTCCCAAGAAGACATACAAACAGCCAATGAAGATATGAAAAGATGTTATACTTCACTAACTCGTAGGAAAATAAAAATTTAAACCAAAATAAGCTATACCATTTCACTCCTGGTAGGATGGCTATTAACAAGTACAGTAATTCCAAGTATCAGAGAGGATGTGGAGAAAAAGGAACCTTCATATACAGCTGGTGGAAATATAAATTGATTGAGTTGATATGGAACACAATATGATATTTCCTCAATAAATTAAGAATAAAGTTACCATATGATCCAGCAATTTCTTCTCTGGGTATCTATCCAAAAAATCTGAAAACGCTTATCTATAAAGATATATGTACTTCAGTATTCACTGCAGCATTGTTCACAGTAACCAAGACACACAACCAAAGTGTTCTTTGATTGAGGAATGGATAAAGAAGATGAAATGCCATAATAGTCAGCCGTAAGAAAAAATGAAACACAGTACTGCCATTTGTGATGATATGTACGGATCTTGAGATTATCATGCTAGGTGAAATAAGTCAGACAGAAAAAGTCAAGAACTATATAACTTCACTCATATTTAACATATAAAACTGAAAGCAACAAATAAACAAGACAAATAACAAAGAAACAAAAACTCACGTACACGGACAACAGTTACGTGGTTACCAGAGGGTGAGCAGGGAAGGGGTGGTAGAAGAGCATAAAGGGTGTCACATATGTGGTGATGGAAGGAGATCTGACTCAGGGTGGCGAACACACAGTGGAGTACATAGATGATGTATTAGAGAATTGTATACTTGAAACCTATATAATTTTATTAACCGATTTCATCCCAATAAATTTAAAAGAAAATTTTTTTAAAGCACTATAGAAATTTAACAGTGAAATGAATGAACAGTTTACTGAGAAATAGGTTGTAAAAGAAGAATTACCTACCCTTTTTGGAGAGGGAACAATTTTCAGCCCTTGCCAAATTTGAAATATTTCAATTGAAAATTTTACAAATATTATACAGTACAAGTTGGCAATATCCAGTTAAAAATAAATTCCATTATTAAGTGTATAATTTTAGATAAATTCTCACAAAGCATGTGCAAGAGACTTTATTTGTTGCAAACAGTTGAAAAAATTAATTGTGCATTAGCACGTCTCAGATATTACAAAACCACATATGAATGAGATGCATATTTAGTCACACATATATAAATTAAAAATATAGTGCTGACATTAAAATATAAATTAAATGATGTTTGTGTGTGTTAAATATTTGTGAAATATTTAAAAGCACACAAATTATATTATTTTTCAATTTTAATTGTTATACATGTGTTTAATTTAAAGACACATAGTTCTATGAAGTTTTTTGATAAAACAGTGGATCATTTTCTCTATCCTTGACATCTCTATCTCCAAAAGCAACCATTTTGACTCAATCAAGTGATTATTTTTGCATATAACATTATATCTCTAAGTAACATATACGTACTTCAGAATCTCAACTTTTTAAAGATTTGTGCATTATGTATTGATTTTTGTAATTATGAAAATAAGGAATTAGTCCTTTTTCATCATTTCTTTCTATAACCATTTCATCACCACCTCCTATCACTGTGATTTACCCAAAATTTTATTAGATCTACATTTACCATTTGCTTTGTTACCAGATGAGTGCTATCAACAGCTTATTAAAGAGGTATCATATGATTCTTTATTTTTTCCTAAAATCTTTGTTTTCCCTAATAAATGTCTTTCTTTCTACCTATTCCTAAAATAATCCCAAATTATTTGCTAATTATACTACTCTTCTCCTTGGGGTAACATGCATGAGTCATTCTATCAGTTTTATCTTCTGAAATAAATCTTTCCAACAACCTTCTGATCTCTCCAATCCAGACCATTTGGCCTCAATGCCTGTAATACAGATCACATGTTGGGATCATCCTTGATTGTAGTCTAAGAGTTTTATTCTCCTTTGTCTCAGTGCATGGGATATATTTTCTATAATTAGTTCTTCATTTATTTTGGTAAAGCACTTCATACATTACCTTCTTAAGATAGGTTCAATGTAAAGTACTAAGGCATATAAATTTAATCAATCCTCACACATTTTGATAATACAACTGGATGTAAAATTCAAGGTTGGAAGTATTTTTCTATTTAATTTTGTACATATAGTTCCATTGCTTTCTAATATCCAGTGTTGCTGTTCAGACATTTAAAAGTGATTAGGAAGCCTGATTCTTTCTGTGCCAAGGTTTTTTGTTTTGTTTTATTTTTTTCTCTAGAATAAACTCTTTTCATATTCATGATGTGCCTTTGAGTCAGTCTATTTGTATTCATATTACTGATCACTTGATATGGGGTATAAGATTTTTACATGAAACTATGTCTTTCATTTCCAGAAGTTTTACTATAATTATTTCTTTTATAATTTTCTTGCTTATACTCTATTTCCTTTTCTTCTGGAATTACTGTTTTACATGTTTGATCTTCTGATATGTTTCATGAATCTTTTTTATTCACTCTGCTATACTCAGGTTTTTTGACTCGATTCATTTTCTTCACTGTATAATCAACCCTTTTATTGAAATTTTCATTTTAATTATAGTTATTTTCAAAAGATTTTTAAATACTGCTCCATATTTATATCTTGTTCCTGTTTCATGGCTTCAAAGTTGAGTGGGGAAGGATATTTGGCAGTTCTGGAGTTCCAGACAAAAACGTTATATGCAGTGGGCACACTTCTCAAGATGTCCCCATGCGCTCTCCTTCTGATATCCATATACTTTGTGATCCCTTCCTCTTGAGTATGAACTGACTTAGTGTCTTGCTTCTAATAAACAGGGCTAAAGTGAAAGAATACAATTTTGGAAATTAGGTTGTAAGAGATTATAACTCTTGTCTTGCTTGTACACTTTTTCACTTCCTCATCATGCTCATCTGATAAAGCAAAACATAATGTTGAAGTGACTCTCACAGCAAAGAACTGAGGATAGCCTCTGACTAAGAGCCTGTGAGGAACAGACCCTGCCAACAAAAAGTAACTGAACTTGGAAATACCGGTAAATCCTTTGCCAATTAAGCACTGAAATACCAGTAACTACAGTTCTATCTAACACCTTGATTTTGGCTGCTGCGGGATCATGAATCAGTGAATCCAGCTGAGCTGTGCCCAGTTCCCAAACCTACAGAAAGTGTAAGATGGTTAATGTTTCAAGTAATTGAGTGTTGGGATAATTTGTTTCATAGCAATAAACAACTAATATGACATATAATATGCAGGAGACTATTCTTACCCTCCTTCTGCTTAAATTAATATAAACTAGAACACAGGCCTTCTGCTTAACTACCCCCCCGCCCCCCTCCCCCCCGCAGAATAAAAGTCTAGGTTTGAGTTGAGTAAGGAAGAGGTCAGGCAGTGTATCTAACTACTACATACAGTGTGTGTGTGTATGTGTGTGTGTGTGTTTGTGTGTGTTGGGGGGGCATGATGTGGGGATCCAATTCTCTTTAAGTCATACTTTCAACCAAAACTCATGTTTTTATTCCATTATTCCACTATCAAAATTATCTAATGCTATAAATTTCAGAACCTTCCTGGTTCTCATGGTACAAACCAGGTCATTAAATAGTTTTGTACCTATTGATTTAGGATTCCACTTTCTTAGACCTCTTAGATTATCACTCATCCATTTGCAGTCCATCTTCAAAAATACTTTTGTTTTCTCCTTTTCTGTTCTCTTGCTCTTTACAACAGTGTGTTGGCTTTCAAAATTCCTTTACTTGTATTTAATTTTAGTAGAAGTTCAGAGACGATCTAAAGTAGATGCAGGGAAACCTGCGATGACTCAGCAGGTTAAGCACTCACTTTGAAGCCCTGAGGACCAAGGATCGAATCCCAGCTCTGGCCCAGGCAGACCCACATGATGAACTGGGGTGTGCTTCCCGAATGCAGTGAGGCCCCCAGTTCAGTTAATAAATAAATAAATAAATAAATAAATAAATAAATAAATAAATAAATAAAATAGATGCAGGTGTTCCATCTACTTTACCAATGCACAAGCTTATCAGTATCTTTAATGATTTTAAACAAATATGGGAGCTGTAAATGTTTTTTCATGTGGGGCTTATTTGGTTCTTTGAATGTTTAAAAATATTTTTTAACATCAAATGTAGGTTTAAAATATTCTACTAGAAATATTTGGTCTATATCATGGAGTTCTTAGATTTTTATGGTATTACATTACTGCATGATAATGATGCATGTTTTAACCTACTTAAAGTGATTAGAAAATCCAAAATGGGAGACATAAAAAAGGGACTTAAGTAAAACTCCTAATACATATTAACTAAGATGGTTGATTTTTCCTTTCTTATTTTTCTGGCAAAGAAAAACATTCATATACAAATAAATGACAGTTTTGCCACAGTGTGCTTGGAGAAACTAAGTCATAATCCTATGCCCACGTGTATGATGATGTTTAAAAAGAGATTGATTTCCATTTTCCTCAGACCAGCCGCCTGACATTTCAAAAGATAAGAAGTACTGCTCAGCTTGAATGAGCTAAAAAATATCTTTGTAAATGTATTTGAACTCATCTTTTGAAATGTCAGTTTGGGATAAAATGATATGAGTTACTCATTTGGGTTCTTGAATATATGTTAAGAGTCTACATTTTTTAAAGCAAGAGAATGAGATTCAAGAATATATTTTGAGTTAATCAGAGAAATAAAAGTTTCTGTGACTGTTATTGCATCAAGAGAATTACTTATTTACTATTTAGATACTTAAAGTTTAAATATAAAAATATGTTATAGAATTTATATATCAAGATATTCATGATTTTCTGATTATTTATACAGTATTTTATTAGCTATTTCACTTGCTGTTTTTGTACATATTAAATGTTTTTGTGTCCTAATATTTTTATTTTAAAGATATTTATTATACAATTAGATCTGATTCATCCTGTTTTTATGGGCAAGTTGTAGGCATAATGGGTATGAACATAAGTCACATATCATTAAAAATTAATGATGAAAATTAATATACAATATGGAACAGCAATTGTACTCTTGAGCATTTACTCCAAAAAATATGAAACTCAGTTTCAGCCAAGAACTGGTACACAAATGTTCATAGCAGCTTTGTTTCTGATAGCCACAAGTTGGAAACTACCCAACTGTCCTTCAATGGGTGAGTGCTTAAACGAACTGTGGTATATCCTTAACATGAAATACTATCCAGCAAGAAAAGCAAATGAGTTATTGATATAAAAGCAACTTGAATGAATATCAGGGAAATTATGCTGAATGAAAAAAGCCAATTTCCAAAGAGTACATCCTATACAATTCCATGTGTGTAACATCGTGAAATAGATTAACAACATAAAGGAAGAATTTATTAGTTGTTTTCTGAAGCTGGGAGTACAGGGACACATGTGGTTATAGAGAGGTAGCATAAGGGAATATTTTAGTGATGACTATCTTATTTTTCCTGGAGGTTACACAAGGCTATACATATATGTAACAAAATTGCATAGACATACAAACAGCCATACAAACTCACACACACACATATACACACACACACACATTCAATTACACAAACATACACACAAATGAGTGCATTTATAATTGTTGAAATGTGAGTAAGCTCTATATATTGTGCCAAAGTCAATTTCTTGGTTTTTACTTTGTATTATAAATGTGTTAGGTTAATATTGGGGGGAGTTTTAGGGATTAGGGAGGGATGCATAGGACATCTTTGAACATTTCTTGGCAATATCCTATGAATCTATAATTATTTTATAATTTAATGTCTCCAGAAACTCACTCATAGTACAATAATTTGACAGGCAAAACCTTAAGAGACAATGCAGTGTAAAAGTTTGCATTTTGATGTGGTGATGGAAAGAGCTGATTCTGGATGGTGAGCACATAACGCAATGCACAGATAATGTAATGTGGAGTTGTATATCTGGAAACAATGTAATTGTTACCAATGTCACCCCAATAAATTTAACGATAAAAAAAAGAATACAAAGTTTGCGTTTTGGGACCCTGTCACATTTTGAGGCTACTAATGTTCCCTTCTCTTCACCTCTCACTGGGAGGCCTACAAAGCTGTTGTCCTCACACTATGGCACTCTTAAGTCCGCAGAAAGGTTTCACGCACACGCCCCGTAAGCAAGAGCTTGAAAGTGGTGGTGTTTTGTTTCATTTTGTTTTGTTGTTTTTGTTGTTTTTATACCAAAAGGATCAGTTCCAGTCTGTGGTTTTGGACATGTTTAAAAATTATTCTTCGTAAACAGAATAGTATCTGATTCTAGTACTCAATGACATTAGGAATATAGTTTGTAAAGGTATAGAAGAGAAATGTATATATTTTTAATGTAGCTTTCTTTTTCTAAAAATATTGCTTAGGAATAGGTGATGCCGGGATGGCTCAGCAGGTTGAGTTCTTGCCTTGCAGCCTCAGGGTCTGAGGAATTAGTCCAGGCCCCAGAGTGAACCCTTATGCTGAACTAGGGTGTGCTTCTCACTTGGGAGGCCCCTAGTTCGGTTCCTGCTGAGTGTGCTTCCCGTGTGGGAGGCCCCCAGGCCACAGAGGCATGCCTCCCATGCAGGAGGCCCCCTGCACCGTTGTACCCTGTGTGGCCCTGAACCCACTTATGTGGAATGAACTGTGTCAAAAACTAATGAGGTACAACTGTGGAGACTGATCTGGGCCCTCCCAGTTCTCTGTCTGTCGCTCCCTTTGTCTAAACAATAAATCTTAAAAATGTTTAATGTTTAAAATAAGTATTTATGAACAATAAAAAATAATGCTTATTAAATGACACACCCACTTTCAGATTTTTCTTAATTTGCCTTTAATAAACAAATGTAAGCCTAATAATAATTACCGGTATTATTTTTTTTTAAGATTTATCTTATTGTTTTTGACAGAGACAGAGAGAGACATAGAGAAGGGGGAGGGCTCAGACCAGTCTCCACAGTTGCATGTAATCAGTTTTTGACGTGGTTTCACTCCACATAGGTGGGTGAGGGCTATGCAAGGGAGGAACTGGGTCAGGAGCCTCCTGCATGGGAGGTATGCCCTCTTGAGCCAGTGGCCAAAACGTGGGGAGAGGGTGAGAACCGAACCGGGGCCTCCCGCAAGGGAGTCACATCCCAGTTCAACATATGGGCCTTTATGGGCCAGGACTGGATTCTATTCTAGATCCCCAGGGCTGTAAAGTGAGTGCTTAACCCACTGAGCCCTCCTGGCTTCCCCCCTAATAAAAATTATTGGTGAATTTCAAACAATGGTTTTAATTCGTGATTTATGTTCATGCTTAGGCCCTTTGTTATGTTCTTCCTCAGAGGCCATTGGTACTAACAGTTAAATTCATTTCCAATTACCAGCCATACGACTTGCCCAAAAATGATTAAGTCAAATGGTTATCCTTAACTGTTTTTAGATTAAGGAAGGGCCGAATTGAAATAATTTTATTTTACTAATTCATGACAATATAAATGTTTCTCATTATATCCATCTTTTAACTCTCTCTGTCCCTCCTTTTCTCCTTTTTCTTTTATTTTTTCCTCTTTGTTGCATGTTTGTATGTATATGAGTGTATACACATTTTCTTCTGAATATTTTTTACTTTTATTTTTCAATTGTTAATAAATGCTAATTGTAGAAAATATAAAGATGGAAGTTAAAAAAAGAAATACAAATTATCCCACCAGTCATATAAAAATGTCATTAATGGTACATAAGATTTCCAAGTTAAAAAAAAATTGCTTCACATAATCTAATAAAGTCAGAAACAGTCTGATGTTCAATAAACGTTCAATACATCTATATAACAAAATACCATGCAATCATTTAAATGCTTAGAATATGTATAATAAAATGATAGTTCTAAAATATCAAATTATAAAGGCATCATACCTGTATATTTTAGAACTATCGTTTTATGTATACATATTCTAAGCATTTAAATGATTGCATGGTATTTTATTATATAGATGTATTGAACGTTTATTGAACATCAGAGTATTTCTGACTTTATTAGATTAAAAATATGACTATTTTTAATTTTTAGTGTATTTTAATTAATTTATTTGTTTTAATTTTTAAAAGTTTAATTATGGGATATAAAACTACCCACATTTTAATGGCACTTGATCATATTGTAAAGCCACCCTATGAAAGATGTTCCAGATTCTCTTCCCACCATCAGAGCATGAAAGTGTGTAATTTTTTTTTTTAAGATTTTATTGATTTTTGACAGAGAGAAAGAGAGACAGAGAGAGAGAAGGGGGAGGGTCCAGAGCAGTCTCCATAACTGACATTAGTTTTCCATATAGTTTCACTCCACAGGTGGGCACAGGGCTGCACAGGGCAGGAACTGGGCCAGGAACCTCCAACATAGGCCCCAGCAAGAACTGAACTGGGGGCACATCCCAGTTCAGCATGTGTGTCTGCATGGGCCAGGGCTGGGATTCGATCCTCGGTCCCCGGGGCTTCAAAGTGAGTGCTTAACCCGCTGAGCCATCCCAGCTTCCCCTAAAGTGTATGATTTTATCATTGCCAACTTTTACCTACAAGCCTGTTCCATGAACAATTAACATTGGTATCAAAAGTCTGGTTGCATATATATCCTTTTTTACTTATACTATTGAGCAAATTTGTCAGCTTTCCCTCTAGTAAACTGTAGTTAGTTATATTATAAAATATGTCCTTATATAAGTGGATTATTTATGAGTTTCAAGTCAATATATACATTCAGTTAATACAAATCTTATAAATATACAAAATATCATAGCTTATTTTTTACCTAGCAAATACTTCTGGGTTACAGAAGATGGGTTCAAATACGTGCAATTTTAAGTGAAGTGAGTCATTTTCACAGTGTATCAGTTTAGTTTTGTGACGTTTCTGCACACACTTTTCCTACTTCTGTCCTGAGAGTCCCCATTATTTCACTGTCCACATCTTCATATGCTTGTAGTTGTCCAAGATGCTGGAGGCAAGCAACAACCAAAAAACTTCCTGACAGGTCAATTTGGCTCCTCATTAATTCCGGCAGCTTTGGCCTCATTCTGTGTAGCAATGTCAGCAATCCTAGAACACTGATATAGAACTGATTAGAGAGTAAACCAACCACCACCAGGAACAATGAAAATCTGAGGTTCTTCGGCTCACTATAATTGATTTGCCTATCTAGTTTTCTTATTTTTTGCTGCAAAACTTTCTATTAATTGTCATGAACAACAGAGAAATTTTATTCTGGTCTTAATATTCACACACAAAAAAATAAAATGAGTGCTGATTATGATATAAACATAATAAGTGAAGTTTCTGATGAGTATTACTTTAACTTATTATTAAGTAATTAAATAATTTATATATTTAAAGCCTCATTATTAAAATATTTTAATT
The DNA here is from genome assembly GCA_004027555.1 of Craseonycteris thonglongyai. Classification (NCBI taxonomy): domain Eukaryota; kingdom Metazoa; phylum Chordata; class Mammalia; order Chiroptera; family Craseonycteridae; genus Craseonycteris; species Craseonycteris thonglongyai. The sequence goes on from PVKE010009514.1 coordinate 21,960, forward strand.
CATTATTTTTATAAAGAAACCTCCAATTAAGAATCACATTTAAATAAAACTAAATTTAGCATTAATAGGTAAAAATGGGGGTCTTTAATAGAGAAGGGGTTCTCAGATTTCAGAAAAATGGGCCAATAATTATAATTATTTGAATTATAAAAATCAAATCACAACGAAAAATAAAAATGTTTTATGTAAGTAAATTAAAAGGACATGTGTAAAATGAATATGTTATAATTATTTTGGTTGTGAACTTGAGAGCCATTGATTCTTTAGTCAATCTTTACCTCTGAGATAAAAATAACTAACATCATCACATATCTATTCACTTCAGCAAATCATGGACTTGAAACATTAACTTCATTGAAGTATCTTACAGTTTCATTAAGGTATCTTATAATTTCATATTTAAACTCTAACATGAAATAAAATTTTGTTTTGCTTTTGTTTGTTAATGTCTTCTCAAAGAACATAACTCTCTCTCTCTCTCTCTCTCTCTCTCTCTCTCTCTATATATATATATATATATATTAAACAGTTATGTAAAAAATTACCATAGTTACATAATATTTTAGAAAAAATATTTTTTTGGTTCATGGAGTTGTATTTAGATTAGTTTTTGTGAAGACTATTGCTTATGTTTTCTACTATGGTTTAGATGAGCTTTGTGCTATATGTTTGTGCTAATATTAGCTGTCCACACACCTCATTCTTGTTATTTTTCCTGATTTGGTCCATTGTCTCCATTCTACACTGATAAATTTGTGCCTGTTTTTTGTGTATATGAGACAGACAATCTTTTTCTCCAAGTAATGCATATTTAGAATCCTTTATTTCTTATTTTTGTCTATTCACTTATCTGACTTACACATTATTATTTGATTAATTTCCTTTTGGTTTAAATGAAGCTGAAAATTTAATATTTATATCTATTAATTATTCCCATTAAAGCAGAATTTTGCAGTATTCCTCTTTTCTTTTTCTGAAAAATTGTTTATCAAATATTTTCTTTACTTCTGTTACATTACAATTTTCTGAAATACTGCAGTGCCATGCATTCAAATTCCCATGTTTTACTAGTGGTGAGACTACCCAGGTCGTGTAACCTCATTTCCTTGGTCTTTTCATCATTAACAATAATTACACTGACATCATGGTTAAAGTGTCAGTGTTAAGTAATATAATAAATGTAAAACATCAGATAATGCTTCACACATAGAAAAACTTCAGTAAATACTATAATGTCTGCATGTTATGATTGCTTTTGTTCTCTGAATGCAGAGAAGAACTATTTAGGCTTATTAATACATAGAACTTAACTATAACACCTTTGATCAGATAGTGTACTTTCAAGGTGTTTTATCAAGGTGATTCTGAATATCTTTTCTTCACAAAAACTTAGTACAAAAGTCAGTTCCAAGCAGAGATCTAGGGAGACACCAATGACTTTCATGTTGAGGCCAGAGCAATTATCCCAACAATGAGAAATGCAAACAATAGGATATCCAAATCAGGACTGATGTTGTAGTCTTTTCTTGAGCAAAGCAGTAAGTATGGATGACAGAGAAAAACAAGTCTTTTACATGCAATGCCATGGTCCAGTGTAAGAATGCTAAGAGTATTTACATGATGAGAAATAAATTCATGACCTAATCATTAATGTAATATCACCTTTGAGACTGAGGACTACCTCATTATACCAAAAAATGACTTTCACTGCTGTCATTGGGGCTTCATTTTACAACTGTTCATTATTTTAACGTTATTTAATAAATATTATTAAAAAATCATGAGAAAGATGGCTGCTATCTAAGGTGGAGATCACAAAGGATTTTACATTCTATATTCTGTTACTTAATGAATTAGCTATCTTGGGTAGGAGATCACACAATTACCCACCATAGGGGAATATCCCGAATTTTCTTTGACATTCCTAGGAATATGTCCCAGTTTTTCCATTCAGAAACTATTGCCCATTGTGATAATTGCCATAAATCATAAGCTATGGGTATCCTGAGAAAGATAAACAAATCACTCATTTTGGGGGAAAAAAGAAAGAAAGAAAGGTACTAAATGCCTGACTGTCCTTGGACTCTGGATAGGATTTTGATGAGAGAGAGAGAGAGAGAGAGAATTAAATATTTTAGGGGAGAACTTCTGTAGAATGGAGTGACAGATGTAAAAACAGAGAGGTACAAGGCAATTTATGGAACACTGAAGTTAAAATTTTAGTTAGTGTAAAATAAAAAAGAAATTTTGTTTAAAATCTTCATAGTAGAATTCACTAATGCTATGCTGAAGAAGTCTGGCAATTTTGTAGTCAACGATAAATAACTAAAGATAGATGAACAGGATAGTAACATGGGAATACAAAGGAAATGGATGAGAAGAGGGCTTGAAGATTCCTAAATACTTAATTTTACTGATGAGTATACTGAGTTCCATAGAAGTAAAGCAACTATCGCAAAGTGTCATTAAACTGATTATGTCTTATATTAGCATTATCATGTATTACTAAGCTTTAGACACTTAATATTTTCTGTAGATATTTTGTAAATAAGTATAAACTGGGGGGAGGAGCTTACAATTTAAATGACCTTCAGTTAGAAACATAAATTTTAACTTTGCATCTCATTGTGAGGCTTTTTGTCAAACTGAAAAATTGATTCACTGTTATTCCTTTAAATTTGATTCATGCATTTGGAGCACATTCTAATACAAAGAAGCAGGCTTTAGATTTCTGATGCCAAAACATTTCAGGAAAAAATACAATAAAAGATGAGCTTCTGCATCTTTACAAAAATGTATCACTGCTGCTTTATTCTTTCATATTTATTGCAAAGATTTAAACAAAAAACAAAAGTCATGAACTAAGGTGATGAGAAATTTACTGTAAAGATAAACAGGACTCTAGATGTCAAGGCATGTGAGCACACTCACCCTTATTAGGTGTGAATGCAAGTCCAATCTTTACAGTTGTTATACACCAAACTACAAGATAACTTTCTTCTAAAATCACATATTTTTGTAGATGTTTTATTTGCAGTCTTTTTTGTTATGCCAGTATACTAAAATTGCCCTTCTGAGGTATGTCTGAAAGGATAAATAGAAAATTGAAGAAAAATATTTAAGCAAGAGAAAACACAGAGGTGAGGCATTGACAGTTAATTGTTTTAAACTGTTTTCCTTAGTTATTGTAAATCTCTCTTACAAATGCAAGAGAACAGAAGAAATTAAAATAGCTAATTTTTTAAAGCCCTGAAATTATTTGACCAGTGCTAATTTCACTGGGATTAATAGCATGTATTTTTATATCACATAATTTTTAAATACTAAAGCATTCTATAAATAAACTGAGTGAATGAAGTCATCACATCTTAAAGTACCTGCAGGGCACATTACAAATCTCAAGAAGCTAAATTCTTTGACACCCTGAAATCTCAATCACAGCTACCGTCTCTATATTTAGAAATTCTGCCATTTATTTCTGAAGCTATATTGACTAATTATCCCATTCCAGCCGCCAAAGAATTGGAAGAATAGCAAGGGTCAGCAGCAATGAGCGATATGGGTGATTAAGAAACGAGCCTCCGACCAGCAGTGCCTGTGAATGCGTGGCTATGTGACGACAAGGTTGTTGATGCCACAAGCCTGTGATGCAGGCTATTCGCCCACCGAGGGCCCCGCTTCTCTAGGGGCTGCCGCCTGAGCTAGGGCTGATCTCCCTTGCGCCTCCCCGGAGCCCGGGTCCTCGCAGGCGTCCTCAGGAGGATTCTTCGCCCTAATTAACCCGGGAGGGAGACGCGCCTTTCCCGGAGACCGCTAGGCAACACTCACCACGGCAGCCTCCAGCTTACTTCCCTCGTGGGTGTGTGACTTCGTCCCAGCAACTTACACTTACAGTAGATCCTTACTGGCGAGGCTGCGAGCAGCCGAGGGCGGGGGAGCTGGGAGGAGGAGGAGGGAGAGGTGGGAGGTGCAGAGCTGGGAGGCAGAGGAGACGGCGGAGCTCCAGACACAGCGGGAGCGCGCCGTGGCGGTGCAGTTCCCACCTCGCCATCGCAGCCGCGCACACACCGCCTCCTCCCAGAGCAGCGGGAACCGCAGCAGCTCCGCGCCGCCGCCGCCGCCGCCGCCGGCCTCCTCGCTCCTGCCCACTCGCCGCCGACGGCACCTCCCCTCGCCAGCACTCAGCCCGCAGCTCTTTCCTTCTGCCAGCCTCTTTGAACTCTGGATCTTTTCTTTTGCTCGTCTCTTCCGTAGTTTCGCCGTCCTATATTTTCTCAACTCTTCTTCCTAGATCCTTAGCCACCTAGCTTTATTCTCCTCTTTTTGTTGATGATTTCTTCTTGACCTAAGATGACTTGTCTTCCTTACCCTCGTCTACTTCAGCCCTGAAGACTGAGAAGCAGCCTTATTTTTTACCCCAGTGGCATTGAAAAGACCTCAAACCTTAAAAGTCTTAAGAGGCAAAGGAACAGGACGCTGGACTTTCTGGACATCCTGGAGTGGAGTCCAGAATCGCACTATCAACCATAACTCGTGTTTCATTGATTTAACCCCACTGGAGAGACAAGTGAGAGGAGCGGGAAGCAAACTTCAGCCGTCTCGGAGGATCTGTGGTCTCCGCATTGGCAGGAGCCGCGTGCCAGAAGCCGAAGACTCCACCGCGAACCCAGAGGGGCCGCGAGCCGCCTTCGCCCCCTCCGCGAGGCTGGAGCGGGGGACAGAGCCGCGCGGCTCAGCGGCGGCGGCGACGATGCGGGGTTCAGGGCCCTGGGGTGCGGGACGCCGGCGGCCCCCGGGCGGCGGCAGCGACCCCCCCAGTACCCCTGCGTCCCTGGCTGCCTGCTACTCAGCACCTGGCAGGGCCCCCCTCTGGACGTGCCTTCTCCTGTGCGCCGCGCTCCGGACCCTCCTGGCCAGCCCCAGCAACGAAGGTAGAGCGATGGGGAGGTCACCGCGGCGACCCGGGGCGCACCGGCGAGGCGGGGCCTGGAAGTGCGGGTCGGGGCTCGCTGGGTGCCGCTGCCGCGGACGAGAGCTCACTCCTGGGCTCGAATTAACGTGTCCTCGGCTTTCACTAGCCACTCGCTCTGTCTCTCTGCTGTCTATGGCTGTATTGTTTGACATGAGATGCGGAGAGCTGGGCGAAGAACCTGCCCGTGCACAGAGGCTGTTTTGGGGGGCTGGGAAGTTGGAAGGCAGGTTGAAGTGGAGTCTGAGACCCGGGCCAGGAGGTTGGGTGCGTCTGGGGCTCCCTGGAAGCGCGCGGGGAAGGGACATTTCGGACCTGAAGGAGTGGGAACTGTTTGAAGTGCAGCCACAAGGATCTCGGGAGCGGTGGGGCTTTTTGAAACCGTTACTTGAGGCTGGTGATGGGAAACGTGGGGGTGGCTGGATGCTTTTATTTTGAGGGAAAGTGCCTTCTGGGAGCTGTTATTTAGGGCACACCAGCTGCTATTCCGGGGTGGGTAGCAAGAGCTGTTATTTCTCTAGAGAGGGGGATGGCGAATGACTGAAGGCGCTCCACACTGTAGGGTGCCTTTCATTTGGGGGGGGGGGTGCTCGTAATCACACTGAGGCGAAAGTGGAGGAAGGCGGAGAGGTGGGATGCAGGATGAGGAGGTGGGATGCAGGATGAGGAGGTGGATTGTCACTGCCAGAAGTTGCTGCTGAATTCCCCCCGCCCCACCCCCCGCCCTCACCCCCACCCCCATGTTTCTTTGAAGGGAAAGACCTGCTGCGGCCTGGCACAGGATCCTGAAGTCCCCAAACCCCTCCCAACGCTCTGGATCCAGAGGACTGTTCCCACCTGCCACGGAAAGATTAGGGCCGGGCGCGGGAGCAGCACCTGAGCGGCGCTCGCTGCCCCCGGAGCTGTGCGTAGCCCCTGGGCCCGCCAGACCGCGGCGCGCTGTCACTCACTGCCCTCCCGGGCTGCGCCGGCCACGCTCGCTCTTCTCACACACCCGGAATGCTCTCTGCGCTCGGCTCTCAGCTCAGGGGCGCATTCCTGTAGGGTGGGGGACAGCATCTCACATCCCGATCAGGGCCAAAGAAGCGCTCAGCTCCCTCACGAAAACATCGTAAACCATACTCCTTCGCTGGAAGGCTAGGGTTTCGATTTGGGGCTCTGGATACCAAGAGTGAGGGACGGAATCTTAAAACATCCCTTCGACTCCTGGGGCAGGGGACGCTGGACCGGGCAGATGAAGCATTGGCGGCAGAGTCGTGTGTGTGTCCTCGTGATTCGCTCCGGTTTTGTCTCGGCTGTGGGAGAAGGCGCTGAGTTGGTTTAGACGCGCTGCCAGCTCCCTAGCAACCTTGTGAACGCAGGGCAGATGAGCCTCCCCACCCCAGTCTACGATCTTATCTCTTTATTTCTTCAATTTATTTTTCATATGATTTAAGTATTCTATCTATCTATCTCATCTATTTGCAACCTTCCATGCTTAATCCAAGTAATCTGCATTTTCTTTTTCCCTATAAAGTTGAAAAAGTGTTATCTGTAGTCCTAGTACTTTTACTAACATCTCATGTTATATTCATTATGTTGGAAATCCAAAGGATTATGAAAGGTTTCGGAGGTCTTATTCCATAAGAAGGGACATCCTAGTTTGTATTTAAAGTAACAGTAATATTCATTCTCCCGTGCTCTCATTTCTTTCTCTCCGCCCCCCCTCCCCCCAGGTGATCAGGTAAAGGGCGCATGTAGAGATGAAAGGGAGTCTTAACTCTTGGGTAGAGATTGGGGAGAAATGAAATCTCAGGAAGGGCGATACTGAACTGGAGCTGGGGCCCAGACTGCTTGGAGAGGAAGTAGCAGCAGAACGAAATGGAGGGAAGCAGGGAAATAGCCGGTCTCCTAACGTGTTGTTAACTGGACCTTGAGTCTTGCAGAAAATAGACTGGCTGATTTTATAAACTTAACACCCACGGATTATATTGTCCTTACTTCAGCTAGTCCAACGCAGCAAAACTTGGGCTACAGTGAGATGGGGGTTGCATAGGTATAACCAAAAATAAATGCTACTTGACTACCCAGTGCTCTGAAAACACTAAAAATAAAGGCGTGTCTGCTGTTTAGATCACATTTTGTTAAGTGTCATTATTTTACTTAAGTAGGAATAAAATCTTAAATATATGACTTCAACTCATTCTCCCCATATCTCCCTAATACAGTTTCCCGTTAGTGTAATCCCAGACCTCTATTTCTGTTCTCTAAAATTTATGTTCTTTTTGTTTTTCTATGATAGTGTTATAAGTAAAACATCAAGAATATATTAGGTATTTATAGCAGCAGTTTAATTAATTAAGTATTATTTAAAGATTCAGATTGGAGTTTTAAAGTTAGTACTTTTTCTTTATTTCTGGAAGGATGTTGGAAGATCAGGGACAGAAACATTTGATAAATGCACTGAATCCATTAACAACTTGCTCACATATGCTTTGCTTTCTGCAACCTATAGATGATGCTTAGTGATTTCCCAGACAATAGTGTGTGTGCGTGTATGTTACGTATGTGTATAATGCAGTATTCTCATTAGACAAGAAAACATTTCAAGGCAGACAGAAATAAATGTGAATTTAAATTTATAATTAGTATTCCAGTCATTTTTAAAATTTAACTTTGGTAGACACAAATAGGCAGAATTGAACAGAAAAAGCCAACCATATGTCTAGAATCTTGGATTGATATGAAATGAATGTTAGAATGTGTTGGATAAAAGACAATAAGAGAAAAATTCGCACTTTATCCTGAATTCTAAGATAAGATAAACATCTCTTCTCACTATATTTCATACATTAGGCATAAATTACATATGAAAGAAATCTTTGAATTACAGTATGGTACACAAAACATTTTCTTTTTAATAAAATAATTCACAGGGGTATTTTGCAAGAAACTCACCTAAGATTGATCAGGAAGGACAAATGTATCAACAAGTGAACAATTTTAATAGACTTAATAAGTAAAGGGAGCATGTCCACTGTTATGAATACTGGAGGTGGCCCTGAACTTATTCAATAACTGCCACTTTTGCAGTCTGGAAATATATTTGTAAACAAGTATTATTTGACAAGTGCTTTTCACAGCAGGGATTCTTGGCCAATTACTGTTGAACAGCTCTGCATTGAAAATGATTCACCCGCGGTGAATCAAGCTTAACTCATTGAAGCTACAGTCAGTAATGTCCCAGGAAAGTGCTTCTGACAGTTGTCAGCAGTTGGTATTTGAAAAGTCCAGTTTCTTGTCTCTGAATGTTTCTCCAAGAAAGTGGAACAGAGGAGCTCTGGGGGAAAACTAAAAATCCATAAGGGGAAAGAAATTGGGGCTACATAATTTGAAAAACAATCATAAAATTGTAGATGTTTTCAATGCAAAGAAAGACAAGAATGTTTATTTTAGGATTTTTTCTTGGTTTGTAATATGACCAGGCCCATAAAACAGATTGGACGATATAAATGGCATTGTTTTGAGGCTGTGTGATCCTGTTGTAATTCATTTCCTTTTAGATCCAGTGGCAGGACCTCACAAAAAAGAGACAGTAAAATCATTCCCTCACCAGGATGCTACTGAATAAAAAGGGAGCCTTTTCCCCTATTTGAATCATTGACTGTTAGATCAAGAAAGGACCATAAAGAGTTTTGGGTTTTTGTTTTATATATCATGACCCCTCTACCCCCCACCCCCATCCCCCACCTCCCACACCTGCACAAGGTTGAGTCTTGAAATTTTAAGAATTTTTTTTGAGGTGGACTTTTTCTTGGGTGTCAGGATGTCAGGGTGACAGGAGGATTTCATTTCCTCATATAAGAAAGAGAAGAATGTGGACAATCCCCACATTTACCGTGGAAATTTCTCCTTTGAATGAAAATATTCTTGTTGTAATATTGCCACTTGTAAATACTATTATTTTTTTTATTTCAATTGACATAGAATATAATTTGCATAGTACAAAGTTTCATTGTCTAAACTTAGAAATGTGTTAGTTACCATTAATTTTAATATCTACAAAATGTGACCATGTGGAGTAATTCGACATAAAATATCAAAATGAGATGACATAGCTATAGATAGATAAACATCCCCAAACTATTTAATTATTGGACTTTATTCAATATCACTACTGTTGAAAAATAACTATACTCTAGTTATCATTGCATTTTTGTAGTTGACTCAACTACTTCAATGTTCTTTGTTTGGAGTGCTTTTTTATGTATTTGCTTGAATGACTTATTCATTTCTCTTTCATTTCTACCTTGACTGTAAAAATAGAATATAATGTACATGATTACAGTAACTTACTATAGCTATTTTTTCTTTTATGAATCAAACTTAATGTTCTTTAAAAAAGAAAAAAGATGCTGCTAATATCTTGAATAAATAACTACTGTAAAAAGTGTAAACAACACTATTTTTTTTCAATTCTAATTAGCAGGTATATTTAATTTTACTAATGGATAATTTGAATTTAAGTTATCAAAGTTACTTAATTATTCAAAAATGAATATTTCATTAAAAAATCTTAAACTAGTGTTACAATAGTTTTCATAAAGTTTGAAAATTAACTGGTTTGAATATCCAGCCATGCTTATGAATCATTAAAAATTTATTGCAATATTTGTAATTTTTTTTTCAGAAAACAAATTTTGACTATAAAAGCAATATGAGAGCTAAAAATGAAAATTGTTACCTCAGAGACCCAGAAGGATTCTTGCTGTTCTGTTATCTCTGGTGAATATGTATGTATTTGTAGAGAAGAGTAAATTCTACTGGATAAATACATATTTAGTTACGTTATCAAAATGTATAGAATCAGTTGGTTAGGTAGGGATTTGTTCAAAAGAGTTATCCTAATCGATTGTATACATACATGCATCTGATGGTAATTTTAATTGACCTTAAAAAAATGATCATATATTCTATCCTAGATCAATTGGTAAGCTTATTGGGGGGGGGTATATAAGAGTAGCTAATGAATAAAATGAATTCTAATAACTTTCTAAAAATAGATTAAAATGATTCACATTGTTTTTTTACAAAAAGTTTAGTAATACATATCTTTAAAGTGATAAAATGGGTTTATTTAGTGAGATGTATTGATAAAAGAAACAGACTAATAACAGGAGAATCTCTGATCTATTCATAACAATTTTAAAAGCATTACAAAGCTATTAGAAAACTGGAAGATGTGACAGCTATGTACTGTGAAAATATTGTGTGAACTATTGGTTCCATTGAAAATGTTTAAATCAAAATGTAAATGATTAATTTTTAAGTATTTAGGTTTGAAAATCCAAAACAATTAGTATCAACACATAGAAGTGGCTCCTATTAATATATGTTTACTTCTCCTTATTAAATTTCTGATTTTGCACACATTTTCTCTATTCAGAATTAATGAAATAGATTTTAAAATGTTTTCACATGATAAAACTTTTCTTTTGAACAAGAAAAAATGTATTTAAGACTATTAAATCCTAACTTGGATAGCAGATCATTTTCCATAACACATTTAAAACGTATATATAAAGCATCTTAATGAGCTTTTCAACAAAATACTAGCAGGATCACTGATGCCATAAAGTGTAGTGTGTAGTATTTATGAATCAAGTTACAAATACACAGTGGTACAGGTATTCTTTAGTAGTAAAATTTCATTGGGATTTACTTTTTTCTTTTCACATACAGTATTGAAATTATTCATTGCATTTATTCTGATCACATAAAATCAAGAGATGGCTCTAGTTTAAAATTTGTGTTACAATAACAGTAGAAAACACTCAATTGAATGATTTAAAATATGATTCTAATCATTGATTTTCATGAGAAATTTGGATTTTTTTAAATCACCTTTTAGCTTTTTTTATTACCATCTTAAAAAATGTCTTGCCTGATGTAATCTATTAGTATAAGGCAAAAAGTAAATGAATAAAAAGAATAAGTGCTGTAAGGTGTCTGGTGAAATATCTGCTAATTTATGGTCTTTCTCTGTTTTTTTTCTAAAATTTTATATTTGTCATCTAGTATCTATCATTAGAGTCCCAGGTATGGCAAAGTCATAAAATGAAACTAATTTAGTAGTTGTACCACTTGTAGTTTTTGAAAACAACATGGTTAGAATGATGGACTTTATTTACTATCATTTCATATTCGTTTAATTTTTAAATGACTTTTTATCTTCAGTATTTTAGAAGTCCTTTCTTTCTTTCTTTCTTTCTTTCTTTCTTTCTTTCTTTCTTTCTTTCTTTCTCTCTCTCTCTCTTTCTCTCTTTTTTTTTAAAGATTCTTCTATTGCCTTGACAGAGAGAGACAGAGACAAAGAGAGAGAGAGAGAGAGAGAGAGAGAGAGAAGAGGGGGACCCAGAGAGCCTCCACAGATGCAAGTCATAAGTTTTCCACACAATTTCATTCCAAAAGGGTGGGCAGGGAGCCTCACAGGGTGTTTAGGGTGGAAACAGGGCCATGGTCCTTCAGCATGGGAGGCTTGCAGCAGTGAGAATTGAACTGGAGGTCTCCCACATGGGTACTACACCCCAGTTCAGCACATTGGACTCAATACTTGGACCCTAGGGCTGCAAGGCCAGTGCTCAACCTGCTGAGCCATTCTGGCATCCCCATCATTTCTACTATTTAAAAGGTGTCTGAAAATCCTCTAATGTGTTTGAGCTTTACTTTAGAATACTGTTCACAATCTTTCTCAGTTAAGAAAAACCTAGTAGGTTCTGTTCATAATTATGCTTTATTGTAGCTCTTCTTTTCCTATAGGTTCCACAGCCTTTATTTTCTGATCAGCTTTGTGGATATCATTACTTTGTGGATATCATTTAAATTATTTCTTAAATTAATGGAAAATATGCAGAATTGTTCATTACTTTTGACCCTGCTTCATGCATTCTTGCCTCTGTATTTCCCAGCTACTCAGTGTTCATAGCTTTAACTGTGATGCATTTTTTAAGCAGAGTGCATTAACTGGGCCAGATGTTGGTTTATGTGCACATGGACACATTTTGGGATGTGTGGAAACGCTATGGTGAAGCAGGAAGGAAGAGTGGGGAGGGGTGTCAAGATGGTATCATTATGAACTTGATATTAATAAAAATGCTTGTATTTTATTTTTTATGTTATTTCAAACACACACACACACTTTAATTTTATATTTGTTTCACTGTGATTCTAAAGATATAAATGCCAGCCTAATGGAATAAAATGACGTAAGGTGATTTTTAGTTCATTTTATTTCATTCATTTAGGTTTTTTCTTCTTCTGTTCTCTATAAACTGTACTGTTTTGATGAGCCATGCCAAAATTCTTGTGGCTTTAGACACCCCACAGATTAAATAATTGGGATTAAAGTATCAGTGATGATTCTAATTTCATTTTAGTGGCTGGACAATTTCCCAGGCCATTTTCTACATCTATCACATGTCTTTGGTTCTAACTAAACTGGGCCTGTAACTCTGTTAAGTAAATGATTCTGGAAAAAAACCAAAAAAAATTGAAAAGCCAAAACCTGAGGGTTGAAATATTTTGCATATGCTTTGTGAGAAAATGTTCCCATTTGGAAACATGTTTCAGGCTAAGTATTGGAAGATTTAGAGAAAATACAGTCTGTTCTTTTACTCTGATATGAGTAGTGTCTTTTTTGTCTTATAATGATTTTACACCCACATTACCTATCCCTTTCTACCCCTCCTTCCCTTAATCCCTCCGTCCCTCCTTCTCTTCCTTTTTTCTTTTTTTTTAATATGCATGTTTTAATTTGATACATTTTTATAGAAGTATCACTTTTGGCAAAGTGCAGAAATAAATAGTATACAAATTGATGAATTTTAACGGGACATACTCTCTTCCTTTCTTTTCTTTTTTCCCTCCCTCCTCCCATCTTTCCTGTCAGACACTATACAAAGTCAGAAGAAGATCAGAGGATAAGAGCCCAAACCTGTAATGTCCTAACACCCCCAAGGAAGTTGTGATTTCAAATTGAGTGATAAGACAATAATAGTTTTCTGTTAAATAAATCGTGGGACTTAGTCTCTAAAGATAAAGAGTAGATTGTGTCAGACCAACTCATACATTTTGTACTTAACTTATAAATCAGAAGTACAAGAGTTTAAGGTGTCTTTGTTTTCTTTCTTATAAGATAACTGTCTTATTTACTTTACACTAGCTGCTCCTTCCTGTTCCTGGACAGTTAATGTCTTTTTTGTGGAAAGACAAACTCAGCAAGTAGATCCTGCTGGCACCAGTTCAGCCCAGCAGTCCACAGCAGGAGCTTTCTCTGTGAGCTGAATTCTAACTTCTACCCAGAGCCCTGGCCTAGTGGGGTGGCGGGACAGGTGAGTCAGATAGCCTGGTCTTATGGAAGATAACCATGAACTCTCTTCTCCCTTTGAGTTTCACTCTAGGCGGTACAGTGAGGCAGTAATAAGTCTCCTACAGGCGGGCAACAAGTCTTCTAACAAAAGTAGAAAATACTTGGAAACTGCTGTATCTGAAGGATTTTAACCATGTCTAATTTCAAACGGTCATACCGGTATTTAATTTCTCTGGAAATCAAATCAAGGGGGGGCATAGACTTAATTTTCCAGATTTAGTCACTGTTTTTTTTTTATTAAATTTTGTGTAACAAAGTAAAGATAAGATTTAAAGATGGGATTACAGGAAAAATAAAAAATAAACAAGAAAAAATACCCTGGCTTTGAAATTCAAAAACAAACTAGTTGTGTGTGTGTGTGTGTGTGTGCTTGAAATTAATCTCCATTGTTTACTAACTCTAAACTGAGGACACTTGTTTAGTTATTTTTTCTTAACCACAGTTCATTTATTTGTAATTTGGTATTTTCTACTTTCCATAATTTTTGCGGAGAACAAACAAAATGGAACAATTTTCTAATTGGTAGAGCACTACACAAATGTCAGTTGTGGGAATTGGAACATAGCTGATTAAAGCCCTGCATAGTTCATATATGTAAACACCTAACTTGATGGGTAAGGATCGGGATATATAAAAGCACTGGGTGCAACAGTTTTGTGGATTTATGTTATGTAAGGAAACACCTTTACGAAAAAGAATAGAAAAAATATCTTATTTTTACAAATGTAACAGAAAGGGATCAGTAAACACTTTGCTAGGGTATCAGTGGCATGAAAATATCATTGAGGGCCCTTTAACCTAATTATCTTCACAATAATTGTGCCTCTTACTGCATAATGTAAATATGGATATGTAAATATCATGAAATGGCTATGCCATTTATTAGTGGTATAGATTTGATCCATCACCTTAGACTTCACAGAGTTAAAATGAAGTATAAAGGCACACTCAAAGGGTTCTAAAAATAGAATAAGAATTTGGTATGTCACTTAGTAAAATTTCTAGAGCAAAGCAGGTACACAACAAATATTACTTCCTGTGTTTTCCCAAACACTAAAAACGGATATTTGAGATAAACTTTCACAATCATAATTCTTCATCACCCTTATACTGAATGATTAAAAAGAATCTGGGACAAGAGAATAATCTAATAAAATTTTGCATATACAAATTCTTCATAGAAGTATCCAAGATAAAAACCAACCATATACTAATTTTCTGCTGCTTATTTAATATTAAACACTAAGATTCGATTAGTAAATAAGGTGGAAAACCATCAGTATAAGGATCATGGGTTATAAGTGTTACATTTTACCTCAATTTTTGCACAGGTAGAGAGGTCAGATGTTACTTATTAGCCACAACATATACCAAGAGATCTCTTCAAATATTTATTTACTCCTAACATAGCATGCAGTTAGTTGTGATAGGTAGATGATAGGTTGATAGATAGATGATGATGATAGATAGATAGGTAGATAAATAGATAGATAGATAGGTAGATAGAGACAGAGAGAGATTGAAATAACCTGTAAGATGCTGCTGAAAGAAGATATTTGGGAGAGTTAAATCCTTAGAAGTTTCCTGAAACAGATGTCTGACACTATAATTTGACGTCACTGTTTTAGCCTGAAATATGCAATTTTCTGATGTGTTCAGATATATTCAGAATTTGAAATATTACTTGGACATATCATTGCATTTTTATATTTTCAGAAAGTTTTTTTTTAATATATTTTTATTTATTTATTTATTTTGACAGAGAGAGAGAGAGAGAGAGAGAGAGAGAGAGAAAGAGAGATACAGAGACAGAGAGAGAACTGAACTGGGGGAGCTCCCAGTTCAGCATATGGTTCTGCACGGGCAGGGGTCGGGGCCGGGATTTGATCCCTGGTCCTCGGCGCTGCAAAGTGAGCGCTTAACCCACTGAGCCATCCGGCTTCCCCAGAAAATTTTTAATATAATTTTGCGAGGGCTCTTTTTTTTTCCCCCTAGGTAAACAACAACAGAGATAAAGAAGTATCAAACTACTGTATTTAGATCTACTTATGAAATGTACGTGTGTGCATGTACTAAAGAGTATATGCACCTTTATACAATAATTATAGCTAACATTTCATTATTGACATGCAATGTGCCAGACATTTTTCTAAGTAGTTTACATATATATTGATTTACTTTCCTCAAAACAAACCTAAGAAATAATAGTATTATTATTATTCCTGTTTTACACATGAAGAAAGTAAGGCAGGGGATAATTTGCCCGCAGTTATCCATGTAAAAGTGAAGTCTTCTTTCAAACCCAGGCATTTCGACTCCAGCTCTGCTCTCATCAACTCTTCTATGCTGGGAGAGTCTGGTGACTGAAATACAGCAAAAGTGCCTACAAAAATTTATATAGCGTCGTGGGGATATTTGCTCACCTGATTGCTCATAGCTCCTGTTTTCCTCCTCTCACTAAATAGTAGATCAACTGCTTGTCATTGGGCAGTTACAGATTTATCCCATATTGACATTGCCCCCTTTCACTGCCCTGAACCCCACAAGCACAGGCCAAGATCTTCCCATACATTACTTCTTTTTTATTTCACAGCATGCTTATTTTACTTTAATTTTTTTTTTTTTTTCTGTTACTTGAGTATATAACCAACCCAGTTCTCAATCCCTAACCCAGGCCACACTTTAGACCTAGTTTTATATACCCAAAATCTCTTCAGGAAACTCTCCCTGCCAAAATGCTATCTATTACTGATCATTAACAGTGCTCTACTGGTAACAGAAGCCAGTTTTGAAAACATAGTTTTGACTTAACTTGTATTATATTCTTTTAGGCGATACTACTTCTTATGACCGGTGAGGGGACTAAAAGGTTCAGTAGAAAATCGGGGAAGCTGGAATGGCTCAGTGGGTTAAGAGCTCACTTTGCAACCCTGGGGACCAAGGATTGCATTTCAGCCCCGGTTCATGCAGACCCATATGCTGAACTGGGGAGTGCCCCAGTTTGGTTCTCACTGCGGAGAGACCCAGGGCCAGTTCCTGATCTGTGCAGCCCCGCACCCACCTGTGAAATGAAACTACATGGAAAAACTAATGATGTGCAACTATGGAGACTGTTCTGGACCCTCCCCCTTCTCTGTCTCTGTCTCTGTCTCTCTCTCTCTCTTTCTGTCTCTCTCTGTCTGTCAAAAACAATTAAAAAAATAACTCTTTAAGAAAATGTATTTTCCTTTTCTCTCCTAGTCAAGCCAACCCCTTGGATGGGTATGTTTTTTTTTTCTCTTAATGTATTGGGCTATATTCAATATTTTATAATCACTTTTATGTAGTTTATATTTTTGAAGTGTTCGTAGTTTACAAAATGTACTAACTTACATCATTCTATGAGAATCTCATTTTAAAATCCTGTAGTATAGATTAGATAAATAATTGTTATAAACAAAGGAACTGAAATGAGAAAGTTTGTTTTATTAAAATAAATGACAAGCAGTTTCAAAACCAAAGTCTTGTGTCCATAGAACCTATAGTGAACTTCAGGAGGCAAGACAGCAAAGTTGTAAGAACACAGCCTCTGGACCCTGGCTGAGTCACTTAGAGCTATGTGACCTTGTGCAAGGTATTGTAGAAAACCTCTCTGTAGCTTTGCTTTCTTGTCTGTAAAATAGGAATATTCATTTGGTAGAGTCTTGCAAAGCTTAATTGAATTCACATCAATATAGTGCATTAAAATTCTGGTACACAGTAAGAGTTATATGTTTTAAATAGTATATGTGCTAAAAAAAGTAGTGTGGGTTGGCACATTTAGCAAGGCCTAATTTTCTACCTTAGTCAATAAGTACTGTCTAATGTTACTGTGAGTGGAAATCCCAGAAGAAGAGCACTTGACTTCAGTTCAATTGCCCAAGCAGCCCTTGTTTACTCCTTGGGTACACCCTTCCATGGCTCTCCAGTAGCCTCAGGATAAAATCTAAACTCCTTAAGCCTGAATACCAAGATCTCTGTGGTTTGCTTCCGGCCCACTTCTTCTGCCACTCCCCCTCCTGTCCTGAGTGCCAGGCTCCTACGGCGGGGAGACCTGCAGTCAGTACAGTTAGATTTTGGGTGCTCAGTAGGAAACACACAGCTCCTTCTTACATCTAGGTAACTCTACCTTCATGCCTGGGCCTATAAGATAGGTAAGGCTCTTTCCCAGTTTTCCCAAGATTGTATATCAATTCTTACTCTATGTATAGCATATTACACTGGGCTGGAGTTGAGTTTTTTTCTTGTTCGTGTATGTCTGATGTTTGATTATAATAGTAAATGCTGTAAAAATAAAGGTTAATCAGAGAAAAAATTATCTTTTGAACTGAGAATTTCCTACTAGAGATAGCATGCTTTGATAGTCAAGACAAGTTAATTCCAAGGAATCGTGCAGTAAAATTTATTGTTGTTATTGTTGTTGTTATTATTATTACTATTATTATTATTTTACATTTACCAAATTCATCAATATGAAGAAAACTTAGCCTGTATGTAAACCTAATGAGAGCCAACCCCAGTATGTTATACTAAAGTATGTTATATTTTATAATACTATCTTTATAAACTTATGTTTAATGAGTGAATGTTATTAGTGTAACCTGCATTTCTTTAAAGACACCACTTGTAACCATACAAGTCTCACTTCATTATTGTTTTGCTGGTTGAGCTAATGTCGCTCTTTTCCCAAGTTCATAGCTAATAAAGTTTAGGATCCCTGGTATTATAGTCTTTTCTATACTGTGACATTACCAACTCAAAGACTGTATGTTTTGCCAACCAAAACAAGTTAAAAACAAGAAAATTGGCCACAGAATGCTTTATTTTAGATTTACCAAAAGTATCAATGAGAAGAGAGCTCTGATATTAGCAAACCACTAGAAAATAGTTACTAGATATCCACGGTCACTATCTATAAATGAATCAACTACTGCGTTCATTCCCCTTAAGATAAATTATCAGAATTCATATTACTTGAGCCCCTATAAGCCACCATAAAATATTTTTTTTCTGCTTTAAGCATAACCTAATTTTACCTCTAGAAAAACAATTAATATAAAACATGTGTTTTTTAATGATTTAAATTTCTTGGGAAGAGATAGATTTGCCCTTTCATTTGTTCTAGATTTCCTGGATTATTTAGACTGTCATTTTCTTTATGAAGCACTTTAGATTTATAACTTGGTAGGAATTCTTAATATTGCAGGGAAATTAGCAGGAAAATGGATATCGTAAACCATGTGAATCGAATAGGATTAAGCATTGATTTATGAAGAAGAAAGTTTAAAATGTGATGATGAATGGCTTTTTAAGTCATTTGGTTACTCTCTGGCTAGTGTGTTTAATTCTAAGCAGTGTCTAGTCAGTATATTTAAATAATTATCCCTTTGAACATCATTTTATTTACTCTAAAAATTATGATAAATATATCTGAAATATAAGTGATTTAATATTGTATTCTGTTGAGCTCTAAGAATTCTTTGAATTGAGTCTTTCTCTAGATGGGAGGAACAATATTGATAATAAATGCTATGAAGACTGTTATCA
This sequence comes from Craseonycteris thonglongyai, assembly GCA_004027555.1. NCBI lineage: Eukaryota > Metazoa > Chordata > Mammalia > Chiroptera > Craseonycteridae > Craseonycteris > Craseonycteris thonglongyai. Next base: position 40,901 of record PVKE010009514.1, read on the forward strand.
CATAGTCTCCTTTAATTGTCACAACAATCCAGTAAAATAGACATTGGTATTCCAGTTTATGAGTGGGAGATTATTTTGGGAGAAATTAACTTGCACTAGGTCACACAAGAAATGGAGAAAATACGAACCGCGTATGTTTAGTGCTGGAACTCTTGGTTGCACTCACTATTCTAGAAATTACTTTTATCTAAATACTTAGTATTATGATTTATATTTTATTTGTGCACTCCATCTTTCATGGAAGTGATGTTGTTGTATTATAAAAAATCACATGTTTTATGAGAAAATTAATATGAGCATAATACAAATGTAAGTAAAGTGTATGAAGACATAGAACACTTATATCAATAAAATCTCACAATCATCAATGTTAATGCAACTGAATAGAAAAGTATAAGCTTCCAGTTACACAGTTCTCATTTTCTGGCAGAAAATCTGTTAGTTCATCAGGAAAAAAACACATTTTCCTGACTCAGGTTTGAAAGAAGCTGATCTCAGTTGTGTTCATTTGGGATGTTGAATAATGTTATGAATAATATTCTTAACAATTTTCAAAATATATAGAAATGATTTGTACTAATATGTTCTTATATACGTCATTGTTGAAAGCCGAGTACATTATGTTAGAAGTGGTTTTTAAAAATTTTTTTTTTAAGCAGCAGAAACTCTCATTCAAAAATAATCACTGTGGAAGCCCAATACATGAAACAGGTAACAACAGAGACATTGGGTTTCCTGGCTGTGTCTCTACTTCCTCCCTCTCTTCATCTGCTTGCTCCTCTGAGCCATCTCTATAGAACCACAAGGACCATAGTGAACTCAGCCTGAAAATCACTTTATAAAATATAAAAAAAATGTTGTATAGAAGATTAATGCTCTATGATTCTGACTTGTAGCCTGCTAACACTCTAAAATACAAATTTATAATGACGTGGTAAAGTTTACTGTGAACGCAGTTTCTAACCTAGAGGCACTCATCAGAGTCAATCTCTAAACATTAATAACTACAGTGATCCTCCTTATCTGCTTGTTTCTTTGTTTTCTTTTTTGCAGTTTCAGTTACCTGGGGTCAGCCACAGTCAAAAATATTAAATGGAATATTCCAGAAATAAGCAATTCATAAGGTTAAATATTCTCACAGTTCTGAGTAGCATGATGAAATCTTGCGATGTGCGGCTCCATTATGCTGAGATGTGAATCACCCCTTCGTCCAGCACATCTGCTGTATTTGCTTGTTAGACACTTAGCAGCCATCTTGGTCATCAGATCTATTGTTGAGGTATTGCAGTGCTTATGTTCAAGTAATCCTTATTTACCAGTAACTTAATGTCACGTTCATATAATTTGATTACATTATAATCATTCTATTCTATTATTAGTTATTGTTAATGTCTTGATGGGCCTAATTTATGAATTAAACTTTATCATGAGTCTGCATACATAGGAAAAAACATAGTATATATAAAGTTTGGTACTATCGCGGGTTTCGGGCATCCATTGAGAGTCTTGAAACATATCCCCCAGAGATAGAGGGGACTACTGTGTACCATCTTAGATTCACTGAATCAAAATTCATTAAAGCAAGTTCTGTAGAAATCTG